>JANHQD010001657.1:0-37009 GCA_024721195.1 Marasmius sp. AFHP31 | reverse complement strand
ATCCTCATCACACCTCTTCGAGCACCCGACGAAGACGTCAACGATCCTACCTCCCCGCATGCCTGGCTTCCAGAGAAGACTGAAGCTGAAAAGGCTGCAATTATCTCTCACCTCCGAAAAGCAGAGCTGAAATGGGCCTGGAGATGCCTTTTCGCGCTCTTGATCGTCACATTCTTCGGTGTTGCTGCTGGTGTCACGATCTGGGCCGTTCTGAGAGCATGAACGCGTCGCCCAGCCTTCTTCACCACTTCTTTGAGCCCGCTGATGCGGCGCTTCTGATACCCTTATCCTTTCGATACCACTACCCGCTCCTTCGATATCTGGCCGAGACCAATCTGCACTTTCATTCGATCCTGTCTCTTCACTCATGGCACTCCTACGACATCTCTTACGATAAATACGACTATAAATGTATTATACTACGATCACTGTATGGATAGAACACTCAATTGTAATATTTGACGAACAACACCCGGAGAGATTGAGCTTTAAGAACCTGTATATGAGCAGCATGAGCAGCCTCTCCGGATCTGCAAGCAAGTACTGCGCAGTCGCAAGTACTTCGTCTACCGTCGGGCACGATTTCGCGTCCGAGAGGACTTCGTTACAAAATGGGTCGGGCGGTGTGCGTATTCACGGGAAGTATATTAAGCTTGCAGACCACTTTATCGTGATGATCCTACTCGAATGAGTTGCACAAGACGCGGTGGTCGATCTGCATTATGATCCACAATGAGCGTTTGTTGAACTGGCCTTCTCTCTCTCCTCTACCACGATGGCGCCCACGACTTACCCGCCACCACTCAACGTACTCAACAGCGGACACACCGACTCTCTTTTTGAACCCTCTATACGCTCAACGCCTGTTCATCTAGAGATAATGATAAAGCTAGAGTGAATGCATTAAACGACAACGTGGGTCCGAGATCGACTAATACCCTTTGGCCCTTAACCAACTCAACTCCTCCGGTACTGATAGGTCTTGCCAATTCTCGCTCCAGGATATGCAAGCCGCAGACATTTGCCCTGGGCACGACGCCGCGAACTGGGATGAAGGGGTCAAAGACGCAAAGAGAGCAGGGTAGAGATTCGACGTGACCAAAACGGGCGTATTGAAGATGGGAGAGGGTAGTGGAAAAATATGTGGAAACCAAAGCCAATATCCAATGATTCCAATCCTTCCCAAACGATTCGGCTACCGCAGCTACAGAATGAGGCCGAGGTATCGAGAGAAACGGGACAGCAAAAGGACTTAACCTATGAAGCCTCGGACGAGAACACCACAACACAGATGGCCGTTCGTCTATGAAATGTCCTCATATCTGAAAGGTACGTGTCGCATTCCGATGATAGACAGACGAACGATTGACCTTCGCCTTTCTGCAGTCTGCGAGAGAGTTTCCACAAGGACGCGTTTATTCTCTTTCTCTCCGGATATCGGGGGACGTGAAACCCGTTTCGTGATGCTGCGAGGCATTGGGATTGATGTGGAATCGAAAATCGTACTCGCATGGGGTTGGCAGGATGTGGTACGAAGTCAACGCTCCAGATTTCTTGCACAATTACACCGAGAGGCTTGGCATTGGTGCTTCAGGGCAACGACGCTGGAAAGAGAGAAAGGACTCAGTAATACTTGATTGTCTAGTGAGGGCGAGGATCAGGATCAAGGGGCGGTTCGAAACAAGCAGCAACTCTGTTGAAGTCTTTGGATACAATGGCAGCATCAGGCGCCTTGTCATTTTCAGTACGCATATTCTGACTCGCAGTCGACGTAGGCGACTAACTGTGGATTTTCAGTTCGTATGGTCGTTACTCCCATATCCGCAGGCGCAAGTCGCAACCAACAAGGACATCACCTCATCTTCGACGGGTGTCGTTTCGGGACCACCGCTGCGCAGACTACGCCTACGCTCCGCCCGTTGTTTTTCTCGATGACTACGGGAAAAGGACCGTCTGCGCTTGCGGCGGGATGCCTTTAGCTCGCGCAGTACTCGAGATATTATGGTGGTTAGTGCCCGTATAAAATGGAGGAGAGATACTGGGTCAAACCTATCATTCTTTCCTCTAAGATTCTCCGGAGCACTTCTTTACTATCTGAACTACCCTCTTCAAACCTCTCATCAGACATGGAAGACGACATCGCTGCTCTTGTGGGTATTTCATGTATCCCCCAAGAACTCCAAAATCTTAACCTTTCTTGATTCCAGGTTATCGATAATGGCTCCGGGATGTGCAAGGCCGGATGTTCGTAAACTTTGTCCTCGCCGTTCTTCTACCCACAGGACTCATTATCTTCTCTTTGCAGTTGCTGGAGACGATGCACCCAGAGCCGTGTTTCCGTAAGTCTTCCTCTTCACCTTGTTCCAGGACCTATTGACCAATAGCGGCTCTCAGTTGTATTGTCGGGCGTCCTCGTCAACAGAACATTATGGTCGGAATGGGCAACAAGGACTCATATGTCGGGTAAGGAGACAATCAACTATACCCGCTATCTTGCGCTCAACCTTCCCCAGCGACGAAGCTCAGTCCAAACGGGGCGTCCTCAGTCTCAAGTATCCCATTGAACACGGTATCGTGACTAATTGGGACGACATGGAGAAGATCTGGCATCACACCTTCTACAACGAGCTTCGCGTCGCTCCAGAGGAGCATCCAGTCCTCCTCACCGAAGCACCCCTCAATCCTAAAGCGAACCGAGAGAAAATGACGCAGATCATGTTCGAAACCTTCAACACACCCGCTTTCTTCGTGCAAATCCAGGCCGTTTTATCACTGTATGCCTCCGGTCGAACTACCGGTATTGTGCTGGATTCTGGAGACGGTGTATCCCACGTCGTCCCCATCTACGAGGGGTTCGCGATGCCTCATGCAATATCTCGTTTGGACCTCGCCGGACGCGACCTTACGCACGCTCTGGTGAGGAACTTGACGGAGCGAGGTTATCAGTTCAAGACCTCCGCCGAGCATGAAGTCGTGCGAGACATCAAGGAGAAGCTCTGCTATGTTGCGTTGGACTTCGAGCAGGAGATGATGACGGCCGCCCAGTCGTCTGCTCTTGAGAAGAACTACGAGTTGCCGGACGGTAATGTCATCACGATTGGCAATGAACGGTCCGTATGCCTCTCCTCCTCTCGAATACCGGCGTAGCTCATTGATCAATGGCAGGTTCCGCGCACCTGAAGTTTTATTCAAACCTCATCTCCTGAGCCTCGAGAGTGCTGGCATTCATGAACTGGTGTATGGCTTTCCGTTGTCGATATGACTTTTCTCCTCACTCAAAAATCGTGACCTCTCAGGTATAATTCGATCACCAAATGCGATATGGATATTCGTCGAGATCTTTACTCCAACATCGTTCTCTCCGGCGGAAGCACGATGTATCCTGGGTTGCCGGACCGTATGCAGAAGGAGTTGGGTGCTATGGCGCCCAGCAGCGTGAAGGTGAGTTGTAGAACACAAGGCGCCCCCTTCTTGGTTGACTGGAATCCTCTACTCGTAGGTCAAGGTCGTTGCGCCCCCAGAAAGGAAGTACTCGGTATGGATCGGAGGATCCATTCTGGCTTCTCTGTCGACATTCCAGAACCTGTGGGTCAGCAAGCAAGAGTACGACGAATCTGGACCTGCTATCGTTCATCGCAGTACGCCTTCAGCTCCCAGTGCTTCCGCCATTTTACTCATCATTTCTTTGACAGAATGTTTCTGAGCCTGAAGCGATACGAAGGATAGAAACTGTGGGGACTTTCTACATGTTACACTTATGTAGAACCGTGTTGTTTGTATCGAACCTGCACAAATACCACATTCCATTGATGAATCCTCCCTTCCGAACAAATGTGCCCAGAGCTAGAAAATGTAAAGGCGTTCTGTGTTATACTCATGTGTAATTGTATGGTTTGTATCGAACCGGTACAAACGTTTATGATACACAATGGGTCAGGCGGAGTACCCAAGGGAAGTACGTCGAGGTTGCAGAGTAAGTAGAGCGGGAATTGGCGTGGTCCTGGTCGAAAGTTCAGCTTCAAAGGTTGGACGAGAGACATGGTGGCTGTCGACAATCGACAGTGAAGGTTCAAGAGGGAGGGTGCTTTCACGCTTCAGGGGCGGTAACAGATTCCGGGGCAAATCCAATAGAGATTAGACATCCTATGTAAGTACATCCAGAAGCCCACGTATCTAGTGGTATCGTCAGTCACGGTATTCAAAGCGACATGAATTACAACGCACCTGGTTATCAGAGCAGATACAAAAGCAAAATCAAGCCGAAGCCAGCGAATCCTCTATCTCGACCCGTTCTTCGCGATATATCTCGCATTCACAGCGATGAAATGGTATCCGACCACAGTAACCATCGCAAGCATTCCAAGGTAATTGGCTAATAGGTAAAGAGTCGCGTGTGTCATCGTTGCAAACCTTCGAATGGAAGCAAAAGCAGAATTAGTACGAATTTACAGAGATAAATGGACACCAAACGTACGAATGTGGGGAGTTTTGAGGTGTACCGTGGTGGTGAAAGTTGAGAATGTCGTGGCGCACAGGGTCCAATCGCGTCAGCTTGTTTACGCTTGCTTAGGCCCCCCGATGCGGGCAAGACCGGCGGCGGCAATTTACAGGCTGGTCATTGCTCTTAACCGTCAACTCTCCCTCATTCCATTATTTTCCTCGAAATTTAGCCCAATATGAGGCCTTCATCAACACGTCTCAGCGATATGCCTGGTCGTGAGTATCTATAGACCACACTTTTTTGGTCTAGCTCAGCCTAATTTACAATTCCCTAGCTCAACACGCCTGGGTGAGATACCCTCCACGACTTTTTTTTGCGGCCTCACTGGATATTGACGCTTTGGAGTGAATAGAGCAAATGGTGGGGTGACAATCACGGTGCTGGCGTTAGGCAAAGAGGCATTGTCCAATACTGTGCGTGTTCATCACTCGTCAGTCTTCATTCAGGTTGAACTAACGTTAACATGTCTCTGTTCTTTGAAAAAAGCTATCTCCCCCTTCCAGACCAAATCCATGCCTAACATGGTCAGGAGCTACGTCTTCAACTTTTACAGACGTGTCTCTGCTGAGGCAATTTACTTCCTTGTTCCTTTCGGCATTGGTGAAGCCTGTCTATTTTCCTGTCAATTGGCATGTTATCTTACGACGAGCGACGCACGGCAGGCTACGGAATCTACACCTGGGGAAAAGCACGTTATGAATACGTCAACAGCAAAGCAGGACATCTCGCGGCTAGCGGACACCACTAAACGCTAGGTAGATAGTTGGGTGCGTTCTTGTCGTGAAGTTCCATAACTCGGATGATTGTTTATCTTTTGACTCACAGTTGCCTGTCTATTCTATAACGAATAATAAGAAATAGATCGCCTTTCGACCAAGTTGATCCCATTTGAATCCTGAGCTCGGAGGAGGAAGGACTGTATCATACGCGTATTGCTCGAGCTTCTGCAACGATTCATTGATGCTGCTTACAACTCGAGTCGTGTGCGTCGTGTTGGGCTATATACATTCCCAGGAGCATACGCTGTCTGCCTTGGCCAGAGCACTCAAACCGCATTGGAACTACAGAGTATATAACGAGGAAAGAGACCGTCGGCCTACATGCGGCTATGAAATGTCCATCCGTCGTACCGCTCACTTCGCCTGTCTCCAAAATTCAAGGAGTTCCGTGCCCATCGCCCAACATCCTTCATGCGCGCGCGCGTCCTGTTCATCGTTGCTCCACCTGTCAGGACCTCTTTGCATTCAAGACCCCGGCTATTTAATCTGGTTTTACATCCCCACTCTGCATTTCCCGATCGAGAAACCCTATTTTGCTCCTGACGAATATGAACATTGACAATGGCTCACGCCGAAAACGCGGCCTCAAGCTGTACGAACAAGCCCAACAACGTCCGCCTCGGAAGCGTCGGGAAGACCATATGTACCCTTTCCAAGAAAACATCGACAGATCCTTGGGAGTTTTGATAGATGCCCACGACTATCTCCTTGTCTGAGTCCGGCAATCCACACTCTAGCTTGAGACAATAAGGAGGCGGTTGTTCTGCCGGTACCGGGACTGGGACCGAACTTGTTTCACCTCGTTCACATTGGTCTATGAACCTTTCGAGCCCCTTATTGCATTGAAGCTGAGCTTTCAGCACGGTGTACAATGTTGCTGAATCTCGACGACTGTCATGGCGCTGGTACGCTGGCAGGAATTCGTGAATGTGGGGGAATAAGGAACCGATTATTTCTCTCTCGTTCTCGACCATGGCTTCGAGGATGAGGGCGGCGTTGTACGCGGGAGATTGTTCGTCGTCTTCTGGATACTCCGGAGGTACGGGTGAGCTTGGTGCATCGCCGGTGTGATACTGAGAAGGGCTAGGTAATAGCGACGATGTGTGTCGAGTTTGCGAAGAGGAAGAAGGCACTAAGGAGTTTCGAAAGAGTCCATGCATTATTGGACGTGGGTAGTGGACGATGGTGCCGGTGCTCGGGGGGTACTAAAGGGAGGTATTCCGAGTCGGGTGTTTTATATTCATTTGCTATGTCCTAGGGTCTCATCGTGAAGTTCCACCTCTCGAGGACTCCTGATCCAGTTACCTCTGTGGGTTTTCTTTTTCGCGACGTACAGTATAATAAGAGCAGAGCCAGCGACTCTATATCTATCCCCCACTTTCAGTATGTCGCCCCAACTTCACCAATCTACTTCTGATGAAAGCCAGTCATACCGCCTTCGGATGCGATCCAAACCTACCCGTGTATTTTCATGTCTCAGCCTCAACCTTGGGAGGAAGCGGAGCAACAATCTTCGAGCAGCGGGCTCACAGGCCATCAAGAGGCGTGCTCTACCACCGAGTTCTCCTATCGACGACGGCAAGCAGAGCAGTACAAAATCCCCCATCCGATGAGTGCCCGGGTGGGACCACTGATGCTTCAACCTACGATGTCGCGCTCTCCCTGCTGCTGGAATCCTCGTCGCACTCTCCCTCTCCGACGCGTCCAGAGGTGATTGAATACCTCCAGCCTGTCGATGCCGAGTGCTCAAAACTCCTGCTGCTCACGGTGCAGCGGGAGACGTGTAGACTCCTCGATCCCTCAAAGGTTCTCGACGACGATGAACTCCCTGACCCTTTCGAAGAGGTCGTACAAACTCCCTACACGCTCCACGCCGCGCGCAAGGTGCAAGAAGGCCTCAACCAGGAGGTGGGGAGACATTTACAAGCGCACTATTGGTCGAAAGGATCGTACGAACCCATGGATCCCGCTCCGTCAATAGAAAGCAATCTTGTGGTGGGACAATTATGTTGTGAAAGGTTTCTCCGAGAGGGTCTCGCCATAGCAGATATGGAGGCGTCCGTGGAGATTTACCGAAATACGACTGGATCTGTTGACGCCTTCATCGCTCGGATGCAGAAGGCATTTCCTTGGCTTGGACGATTACAGATTATTCACCTCCGAATGGCACTGGAGGACGACTTTGAGCCGGAAGCGTTTTGATTGAACTGTTCCTGTGTGTCACCTTAATAGCTTTGCGGACCGAACCTGTTAGTTTTCGGGAAGTTGTATGTTCTCCGATGCTAGCTATGTTACATGTACAATACAATCTATCTACAATATCCCCCTTCGGCGTTCGTAGGCTGTTTGTGTGTTTGTCAGAGTGGGAGATTGAAGTATGCTACTTTGAAACTCTCGAGCGCTCCGATGACTTTGTACCGCTCATCGGTCCGTTCGGTCGTTGGAGCCTGGGGTAAGTTGGTCTGAAGGGGTCTCGTGCCTACCGACCGTAACCGCGTAACCGTGCGAAAGAGCGCCATACGGGCAAAGCTTTGATTCTACCCTACGAAGGGTGACGTGGGAACGAATGTTTCCGAGACTTTCGTGAGGAGAAGAAGCGCGGGAACTGTTGATAAGTGACTATGGGTGCAGTGGTTGTCAGATTTGGTGTCCTTCGGGCGGAGTTCTCTAAGATTGTCTCCAAGTAAGTGACGCTTTTGGATGAACATGAGAAACACGCTAGAAGCTGCGGCCGAACAGGGGGGGAAGACTTATATCTGAAGGTGACTACCCTCCGATTTGGACGAGGGCCCAAGTGGGATAGTCTGGCTAAGTCAGGAAAGACAGACGCCTTCGAGTCGGATCGGGTATCCAGGTGCGCATCGCCCGCAGATTGGAAGTTTGTACTTGTGGCTGGTCTGGGGCTACATAGTGTGTGCCATGAATTGGAGCGCAGCCACAGTCCCATTCAACCGTATATCGGAGGTGGGTAAAACTGCATTCTCTGACCGGGTTCCCTGTAAACAATGAACACCTTCGTTCGATTCAACGCCCACCGGGGATGGGAGATTCATTGGGATATGAGCACGGAAAGACCAATGCACCGTCCCTATCTGACTGCAACGGTTCCCACATGAGGAGAATCGACCTAAGACCTGGAGGTAAATTCCGAGGACCTCCATATTAATAACGTAGCTGGGAAAGCCCCCTGGCCTGCAGAAGAACGAGTGAATGTCGCCCAACTCCAATCAGTCATGACTGGATGACTATACGAGATCCCCGTTTCATCGTGAATTCGAGTCAGGCCCAGCGTTCAGTCACCGGATCGGATTTACACTCGTCAAAGTTTCCTAACGGGAGTGCGATTCTTGCCAGTATGATAATTCAGCGCTCGGAGTCGAGGAGTCGGCCTCGGGATGGGGGCATTGGCACCAAGCACCACACTGAAGCCAAGGGAACTGAGTCCGAGCCAGGCGGTGAGACATAGTGTTGAAATCAGCAGTGAGGCCTGGATTGGAAACGGGTGGCATGAGTTATGACCAGGTGGAGATGATCCCCAACCCAAGGTACTCTGTACCGTTTAGCTGCAATAAGTCCTGTGTGGTCCGTTTAGTTCAGAGTGGGCACGAATCTTCTCACTCACTCACTGCGGTCGTGCAAAAGGCCAACTTATTGATTGGACC
This sequence comes from Marasmius sp. AFHP31, assembly GCA_024721195.1. NCBI lineage: Eukaryota > Fungi > Basidiomycota > Agaricomycetes > Agaricales > Marasmiaceae > Marasmius > Marasmius sp. AFHP31. Next base: position 28,067 of record JANHQD010001657.1, on the reverse strand, counting down.
TTAGAGTTTGCTTCTCCAAGTTCTTGAGGATTGACGATGACCCATGGGTCGATGATGGTTTGATACAAGTTTGATATCTTGATGGTGGTCACTCTGATACGTCCGCCGTGAGAAAATGGACTGATCACCACGTGGTGCACCTCACCCCAATCCCTCGAAATACACCTTGGTCTTGGGTCGCAAGTCCATTTGCGCCCAGTCAGCCTCTCCACCTCGCCGTTTGCGCAACTTCTTGCTAATTTTTGCCGCATTAGGAACAAACTAGGTGCATCATTGACAATCCTCAACATCCACCTCGGCCTATATGGTGCCCTTAAAATTTGTTACTTCAGCCAGGCTCCCCCGCAGAACTTCCGTGCCTCCACTGTGCTGTGAGGTTCGAGCTCAAGTCCCTTAATCGAGATTAGAGACCATGGTTTATAAATTATTGATAGCTTGAAGTGATGGTAGGTTCTGTTCCTCTGCTCCTCTCTGTTCCTTTTATCCGGGTTACGACGTCGCAACTTCCTACATATTTTTGGCTCTCCAATTAGATTGAACTCATGGCTCTGGACTATGCATTGTGAGTGCTGTTGCTCTGAAACTGAATGAAGTGGTGTTTCAGGGGATATTCTTTCCACTAAAGTATTCGTCTGTCATCCAGATCCCGCGCAATATGTTCACTCGTGGTGGCTTCACACAGAGATCTATTTCTATAGCATTACATATCTCCCAGATCATTATCAACCGACGTTTGGGCCGCAAAGGCACGGGGAATGTACTTCTATCGGACACAGGTTACTCCCGGACGGGTGCACCTAACGGACGGAATACCAGCCGCGCGACTATAAAACTGGAATGAGTCTTGGTCTATTTTCTCCCAAGCCACCATGCAATTCGGGCCTGCATTTGCTGCCCTTCTTCTCTCTGTTCTCACCGCTGCACAAGAGGTTCCGGAATGTGTACGTTGTCCAAAGCGTTCCTACGGTTTCTCTCACTCATCGCTGTCCACCTTCTAGTGCCAAGCCGCGGCTAAACAATTCCCAGAGCTCGTCAAGCTGTCGACAGATCCGGATTTTGAACTTCCTCCGTACTACAGTCTTCAGCAATCTGAAATCAAACCTTACTGTGACTTCACTGCAAAGAACGCCGACCATGTCTCTTCTATCGTGAAGATTGCTAGCGAGCATCAGTGCCCGTTCGCTGTCCGATCCGGTGGAGGGATGTTCTGGCCTGGATCCTCCAACATCGGAGGAGGAGTGCTGATCAATCTTGGTGAGCTGCTTGAGGTCGAATTAAGCAGCGACAAGAAGGTTGCCAGCGTAGGCCCAGGAGTGTACTTCGCCGATTTGTATTCGCAACTTGCACCTTCTGGTGTCTACCTCGCTGGTGGGCGCATGCCTAAAATCGGAACTGGTGGTTATATGGCCCACGGTAAGCACTCCGACCTATACAGTTGTTAGCCCCCCATTAACATCGCAACGCAGGTGGAATCAGTTACTTATCCTACGAACTGGGCTTTGCCAGTGAGACTATCGTCAACTATCAGGTGGTTCTGGCCGATGGTTCGATCGTTCAGGCTAACCCGGCAACCAACCCCGACCTCTTCTGGGCACTGAAGTGGGGAAGCACCAACTTTGGAATCGTCACTCGCTTTGATATTGCCACTTTCCCCCTTCCCGACAAATTCTTCGCCGGAATCATCGGCTACACCAACCTTAGTGACAGCACTCAGAAGGACCTCACGGACAAATACGTCAAGTTTGTCGATGATCACTCCTTCACCAAGACCGATTTCGCTTTGATTTCTTGGTCCAAAAACACCGACCTCACCGGATTTGTCGTAGGCAGCTTAGCGGGCAATGAAATCCCTGGATCGACCTTCGTCCCTACCGATGTCGCCCAACCGGCCTCGGACTCGAGTGGCATCGTGCCATTTGACCAATTCGTCAAGGACAGCATCGTCATTGTGGGTACAGAACCGAAGCGCATTGCTTGGTATCCCGTCACCGTCAAACCCAACACAGGGCTCCTCCTCGACATCCGTAAGAAGGTATACGATGTCTGTGGAACTCTCGAGGACCACATCAAAGGGTTCGAGTGCATCATCGTCATCCAGCCGTTCACGAAGGGATTCATCGAAGCCAGCAAGGACGCTGCTGTGTACGATGTGCTTCATGAGGCGAACGACAACCTGATCTGTGAGTTTCTTGTCCCTCAGATTAGACACGTCTCCTGACCTCAATGTTTTTCATAGTGGTGCTCGTTGAGCTTCATTGGGATAATGGTTCTGACGATGCAGAGGTCGACAAGGCAGTCGCCGACATCCAGACTTATAGCGAGGAGACGGCGAAGGAACGTAACCTCTTCAATTCCTTCATTTACCCGAACTACGCCCTCGGAACCCAAGACTTCTACCGAAACTCTGTCAGTCAACCCAATCTTACAAAGATGCAGTCGATCAGGACGAAGTACGACCCCAAGAATGTGTTTGCGAAGCTGTGGAAGGGTGGTTACAAGCTTCCTCAGTAAGATAGTAACCTACAAAGCTTTTAATGTTAGATATCACATCTGTAATTGAAATAACTAAATACAAGCAAGATTATCATTGAACGTGCCTGCCCAGTTCCGAGTTCCCAATGACTTTCACTAGCTTCGTTAGGGCGCGATACCGCAGTTCCGCGGGAGTAGAACGACATCGATACCAATACAAGATGCTACAGCAGACTTGACTAATTGAACTAATTTTTGTATCCGAACCAAGTTATAGAAGAGGAAAGCGGGGAAAGGCACGTCGAAGGTAGCAACGCCTGTGCAGAATCATTGCGATACAGGGATAAAGTTGGGCCCTGCCTGGATAGCCCTTTTTGAATCTACGTGTTCGATATGCTTAGGTCTCTGATCAGCTTTTCGGCCTGGTTCGAACGTGGTTTGATCGAGCACTTGAAAGGAGCAGGGTGGCTGCGAAGCACCCGGCATCCTGTGTCAGAAACCTCTGAAAGCTGGTCAAAAGAAGTTCGCTCTTACCTGACGAACGTGCCGACGGGTGTGAAGTCTGGTTCGTCCAGGGATCCGTCCACATTGATCGATTTCTCTATGTTGAAAACCGCGAGAACTGAGGAAATGACGCTGAAAAGGTTTGTGAGTATTCTAGACATTGTGCACCTTGGCGGTACTGGCGAGCCCTCGACTGACCTCCAAACGGAAGAGTAGCCCATGTGTCTACCAGGGCAAATTCTTTGTGATCGTACAAGAGACGTGAGACTTGATTAGACCAACGAGATTCGAGATACCTCTTCCCAAAACCAAAAACGGCTTGCGCTGGATCCTGAACGTTCGGATCGAGTTGACCGTCAAAGGTCAGGAATCTCTCTGGTTTGAAGGAGAAGGGATCCGGATACACCGTCTGTGCAATTGTTAAAATTGTACCCCAACATTGAACTAGAGCGGAGACATGCCTCGTCGTGCATTATCGCCCTAGGAATCGCAAATGAGCTCGGACGTAAGATCCAGAGGAAACGTACGCAAAAATCATACCATGCATTCGTGAGAACGACGGAGCCCGCAGGTATTTGATATCCTTTGTACACATCTTCTCGGTCCGAGCAGCGAGATATTCCTGGGTTGGTTCATGGTCAATGACTAACATAGCCAACCCGAAACACACTTAGCCTCACCCATCGGCAGCACGTTCTGCCATCGGAACGTCTCCTTCACTATTGAAGCGACATACGGTAGTGAATCGTAGTCAGTAAAGTCGGGAAGGTGGCCCCCTGGTACGATCCTGTCGATTTCCTCCTGTGCTTTTTTCTGTGCTTCGCGATTGGCCAACATCGCAAGAAAGAAGGTGCTTAGGGTGGATACAGTCTACATGACTTGTCAGGTCCAATAAACGAATGCATAATACGCGACGCACTGTGTCGGCACCAGCTAGAGAAGAAGTGATGGGTGTGAATCATAGTCGCAACCCGATTATAGATTCCTCGGTGCTACCTTGGTACATCGTTCCAGCAACATCGCACACGAGCGACTCGTTATATGCGGGGTCTAGGGTTTCTTGGAATATCTCACAACAAAAGGAAGTAAAGGACGGTAGAATGGTGCCGTTGGACTGAAGTAATTGTGAGCCTGTATCGTGCAGATTGACACGCCAAGGACTTGCAATACGCTCACTCGCTGCTTTAAAGGGTTTTTCGTACATCGCCTTTGTTATTTGGGACCAGACCGTAACCCTGGTAGATCGCCACTTCTCAGGTGCATCAAACCAATGCAGAATACGATGTCGTACCTCCGTTTCCACGCAGCTCCAGGGAACCATTCCGGGACGTATTTCAGTAACGGAATCGATTCCTATTTGGGATGGGTTAGTTTGTCTTCAGAGGGGAGAAGGCGGCGCTGCGCTGGATCGTAACGTACGACAAGATATGCACCTGGACGTTGGGCAGTACCAAGTATGCGTACTCCCTCTTCCGCTAATGCAACGTAAGGATCATTTTCAGGAAGGACCTCGATCCCGTATGCGATGGACAGTATGATCTTGGCGGCATGGCTGGATTCACTAGTGGGTAATCTCAAAGATTCACGACCTTTTAAATCGCTCACTGCCGGAGGTGAAGTGTATAGTTTTCAGGATCTTCACACAATTTCTGAAGGAGCTCCCGGGTAGCTGTAGCCTCTTGTGGTTGGTACTTTTTGGATGCTGTTGGATTAAACATCTGGTCGAACAAGCGTCGACGGTTCCGCCTGCGAAAGACTTGAATCTCACCGACACCTTCGACGTCAGGCAAGGGTTTCAACACACCATTGTTCGCCTGAGGAAAGAGACCACCTTTCATGAGCTAGAAATTACTAATCCCAATCCCTAAACGAACCGTATTTCATGCCTCCTGTGGGCAAGAAGGTGAGGAGGACAAGACAGCGCAAAGGATGTAGGCATCCTCACCAAAGTTCCGGTCTTGCCCTAATAATTCATTGAGCATGACAGAGTGCGGACTGTATCAATATTGTGAGCTTTGAAATTGCGAGCATTGATAACCCATCAAACCCACCGACTAGAGTATGTCATAGATCTCTTCTCGATCAATTCCTCAGCGGCTTTCAGCGAATCTAAGACAATTATCGTCACGCCGGCGGCATCAAGGCATAGAATGTCGGTGTCTTTTACAGAGAATCCGGTCAGCCCAGGAATTTACAAGTTCTATCGACTCACCGAGCTCTTTGCACCACCTATGGTATGTCTCCCATTCGTGACTTGTCGGCAGTTGGAGGAAATTTCCGATGAGCGGCAATCTCTTAGGACCAGGAGGAAGGCTAAGACTTGAAGAAGGCCTGGGAAACCATCGTAAATAGAGAGTAAGGGCAACTCCGATAGCCGCCAAAACCACCACAAAATCCGCGATTTTGAGGTCCATAGTAAGGCTCTCAAAGGCTGACCCAAGAACTGAAGAACTCGAGGACTCGACAGATAAGACTTCTCGCGGAATCTCCCACTGGACTGCTTATATGAACTTCGACTGAATGACAATGCTGGGCACTACATGGGCTGCCATGGTTGTCAGTGGTCACAAGAACCTATCAATTATGATTGCTCACCTGTCTCCATCAGATGGACTTCCTATAATTGAGTCGCGCCGCATTTTGCCGCCTTGTGTCATCGAGAAGCTCCCCAATAGTACCGCGTCGCACTCACCGTGTTGGTCAAGACCGTGGGAGGATTCGGAGGAGTGTTGACCGGACTCTGTCATCTGGTGCAGTATTGCAACCACAGTACGGACTAAGTGGTTTGCGGGCGATTTGACTTGACCATACTTGGCTGTACTCGATTTCCTAGGCGAAAATAGCAGTGGCTTACGCGCTCGCCTCCGGTGCTGACCCGTAAAGTTCATATGGTGAGAGGGGCTCTGGAGACAGATCGGAACAGTCGACATTCGACGGGGAAGCATTCGAAAGATAATGAACCAGGTCGACAAGAGATAGGTGTGTTAAGTCCGTATTGATCGTTGGAACATTGTTGTATAATGTCACATACGTTCGACATCATCTGACATACTCAAGTCTCTAATCAACCTCTCAACTTGTGGCGACCTCGGTTTGATCGAGCATCGGAAGGGCGCGGGGTGACTGTTTCCGCGTCAGGACCCACAGAATCCACAAGTGGCATGAAAATCGTACCAAACAAGCGCCGAAATGTACTCGAATGTCGGTTCATCCACCGATCCGTCTGGCTTAAGTGCTTTCCCGATGTCAAAGACAGCGAGTACCGAGGAGATCGCACTTGAGAAAGAGGAACTGAGTGCTTATGTGGCTATCAATGTAGCGGGGTTCACTAACCTCCACACAGAAGAGTATCCCATATGCCTGCCCGGGCAGATTCTGTAGGAAGGACAGGATCTATCAAGTCCTCGAGGACCAAAAAGATGTGGCCGTCTACCTTCTTCCAAAACCGAAAACGGCCTTCGCGGGGTCTTGTACATTGGGATCGAGTTGACCGTTTGGTGCTAAAAATCGTTCGGGTTTAAAAGACAAAGGCTCTGGGTAGACAGTCTGCACGAAAGTGAGTATTCATACGAAGGTCGAAGGGACTGAAAATTTTGTACCTCGTCGTGCAACATCGCCCTGCGTCCCCAAAAAGGACTCGTTAATGTGAAGAGTAACCAAGGGAAAAGGCGAAGTCGCGAACCATATATTTGTCACTACGACAGAACCAGCAGGAATTCGGTAACCGTTGTACACATCCTCCTCGTCGAGGCAGTGGAGAACTCCTTCGAGAGGTTGAGGAAGAGGCGCTGAGCGAAATTTGAACTCGTTCTCACCCATTGGAAGCACATTTTGCCATCGAAAAGTCTCTTTCACTATTGCTGTGATATAAGGCAGAGCATCATGATCCGAAAAATCGGGAAGATGTCCATTTGTAACGACTCGGTCAATTTCTTGATGAGCCCTCCGCTGCGCTTCGGGATTGGCAAGCATGGCGAGAAAAAAGGTGGTCAACGTCGACACGGTCTACGTATCCGGTCAAGCATCTTCGTCTCAAAGCCAATGTGAATATAGCACTGACAGTATCCGCACCAGCTGCAACAAGACGTCAGTATGAATCGCGCGATTGCGAATATCCGCTCACCGAAGTACATTGTCGCGGCCACATCCCTTGCGAGCGCTTCGTCGTAAGCAGGATCTTGGGTGTCTTGGAATTCTTGAGAGCAATAAGAAGTGAAGGAGGGGAGAATAGTTCCCTTTGCCTGAAAACCGTTGTTAGCCCTTGTCCGATGCAACTAAAGCATACTTGCAATGTTATCTTTGGCGGCTTCAAATGGTTCATGGCTCATCGCTTTCGTGATGTGATACCAATGTTGTATCCTGAGTAATTTTCTATGAGAAATTGGGCATAAACCATCTCCAAAGAAGGCAAATTACTGTCGCTTCCAACCAGCCCCGGGAAGCCAACTGGGGACGTACTTGAGCATCGGGAGTGATTCCTGCACGAGCCACGCGTATAAGTCCCCCTACCCAAGATCAACAGATATCCATCAGCGTACGACAAGATATGCGCCAGGTCTTGCTGCGAGAATAATTGCATGTACCCCCTCTTCTGCCAGGGCGACATACGGGTCGTTTTCTGGCAACAGTCTGATCCCATATGCAATCGACAAGATGATCGTGGCTGCATGGCTGAATCGGCAGTTTAGTCTCAGGACTCTGTAAGAAGCTGAGTAAGGTCTCACTATCGTATGTGACTAGTGAAGTTATCTGGATCATCGCATAGCTTCCTGAGCAGCTCTTGAGTGGCTTTGGCTTCTTGAGGCTGATATCTTCTAGATGCGGTAGAATTGAAGGCTTGGTCAAAAAGCCGGCGGCGAATCCGCCTGATGGGAATGAGAGACATACTCGGGCATCATCGGTCAGACGCACCATTGTTCCCCTGAAACCGAAGAAGCCGTTAGCATCCCAGCAACCAGATGGAGGTATCAGCGACTGACCATATTTCATAAAAGCTTTTGCCATCAATGGAGTCAACACGGCACATCATGCGGATTCATGGATACCCACCGAAATTACGCTCATGACCCATGAGTTCGTTTAGGACAATCGAGTGAGGTCTGCATCGCGTCACTAACGGCCCACCCCGCCAGAGAAAGTGGACTCACCGACTGGAGTATATCGTAGAGCGCTTCTCAACCAGGTCCTCCGCAGCCTTCATGGAGTTGAGGACGACGATGGATACACCAACGGCATTCAGATGGATGATATCGGTATCTATTCTCGGAGAGCTCGACGTTTGACATGTGAGTTCACGCGAAGATAGGTATGTAGGACTCACCAAATTCCTTGCACCACCTATTGTATGTCACCCACTCAAAGCTCGTTGGTAATTGAAACATGTTGCCAAGAAGGGGGAGGCCTCTCGGTCCAGGAGGAAGGCATCCAGGACGTGTGCCGGTGAGCTTCCTGAGATAGAGGGCGAGTACTTCAACAAGAATCAGGATTGCCAGTATGTCCGCAATTCTGAGGTCCATGGTGGTTTGATAGGAAGGATCAAGAAGAGAAAATGGCTTATGAAAGCCACAAGTTGGACTCGCCTCGCCTCCCTAATGTGAAATCATCAACGTTTTGTGAGTCGGGACGCCCAAGAATTTCTTAGCATCAGTTTTTGTGAGTCGTGACTGGTGTTCAACACATTCTGCACGATCAGCAGGCAAGTCCGGGAGCAGTCTGTGGAGAGCTGTAGTATGGCCTGGATTTGGTCGTGACCGCGGTGATGGTTGTGATTCAAGCTAGAGACGCTCGATGAGCGCTAAATGGCCTTGTCTTCCCACACCACCACCACTGGTAAGCTCGACGTCTTGTTCGTGCTCGATACGTCGTGCTGATATCTAACATAGGATTTCTACTTCCCTCAATTCATGCAGCACCGCCGTTTTTCACGTCAGCCAGCAATAGTCGATTCCTCAACGACCAAGACTGATTCTCTATCTAGGAAGCAGCCGAATCCTGTCACCAATTCAACGGCGACAGACCAATGGATCAAGCTCATTTCCGAATATGCGCGCTTTAAGCGACTCTTTTATCTGAGAATAGATGACTGTGAAGCGACGGGGAATGAATGGGATGAAATTCTTCGCAATGAGCGAATCAATAGTGCGTGGCAAACTCGGTCTTTCCTTACAAAGAAGGTTGATGACAGGCTTCTCTTAGGGCGGTTGCTGCCCACATATCTCGCCCATATTATCGAGACGATGGTCAGTAAGAGTCTTGCGGAATACGAGCCTCCCAAGCAGGCACGATCAGTGATCTTGTACTGGCGTTCTCCGGAAGAATGGGCAGAAGCTCTGCATGAATGGGTGGGCAACCAGTGATAAGAAGGTACTCGCAAGCACTGATAAACTCTTCCTCAGGCAACCTCTACAGGCCATCTGAATACGATCATGACCTTTTACGAGATTACAGAACCTGAGATTGAGTCACCGTTGTCGGGAATCCCAATACCTCTCCTCCGGAAGTGCATAGCAATACTTGGAAAAACAAATCGGTCCCAGATCATCGCGATCCCTGGTGGGGAAGGCGCTCGATTTTTTGCAAACTCGACTGGGCAATGATACCCATTAGCGTTCTTATCTCCACTGTACGTTACTCAAGGTATTCACTCCCTTCCCCATTGAAGGTGTCACATTCTGTCCGGAAGCGTCAAATTTGCGGCAGGGACAGGGCAGGGATAGTGTACCTTCCCTATGGTCACAAACCGGTCATGCGGGAGACCTTATAAGTTTAGAGATACCGAAGAACACATTTAAGTATGCAGACTCACACTCTATTCATCGTTCATTTGTACACCGATGGAGAACACACTACCCAGTCATTCCCCCGTCCCATCGCAGGATGGGGATCTCAAGAACATAGATGCCAGTTCGCACGTTACAGCCGACAGCTACGAGGTTGATCCCATCGCTGAGCGACGCTTGCTCAGGAAGTTCGACTGGTACTTGCTGCCTTTGTTCACTATTCTTTGTGAGTGCATACCTTCAACATGCCATTATCGCGTGGGTTACGGACGAGGATCAAGATTGCACGTCGGGCATCGATAAGTGAGCTGTCCCCGGTTCTGTCGTTCTCCGTGTTCTCATCTTCGATCCCTTCGTTGGAAGAACATCCATAGGTTTGTCGTCCTCGGAAACTGAATAGGGCTCCTCCGTTTGCTAACGTCAATCTGTAGGTAATGCGAAGATTGCAGGACTCGAAAAAGACCTCAACATGGCCGGCTTTGACTTCAACATCGCTCTGACCGTGTTCTACATATTTGTATGTCCTCAGCTCCTCGAGTTTCTATTTAATGTACTCATCTCCTAGTAGTACCTCGTCTCCGAGGTCCCTTCCAACCTCGCCCTCAAGCACTTCGGTTCCACGTGGTATTCGACAATGGTGATCGCCTACGGCGCTGTTTCGGTTGGAACTGCATTTGTGAAGTCCTTCGCTGGCCTAGTGATAGCCAGGGCAGCTCTTGGGATAGCCGAAGGATGCACGTTGGTAAGTCAACCTTCACCCGCCCTTTTCAGTTCTTAATACACACTATCGACAGTCCGGACTTGTCTACCTTCTCTCGAAAGTGTGCCTTGTTGTTCTTTCGAATAATGTCGTGCCTCAGTTGACCTCGAGGTAGTTCTATCGCCGCTCAGAGCTCGTCTTGCGCGTGAACATCTTCTTTGGGCTAGCACCAGGTCTGGCTGGAGCTTGTGAGTATTCCCTTCCAAAGTGGTCTGAAATATTTCATGTATCCTCATTTGCTCCGTGCCGACAGTCGGCGGCCTGTTGGCCTCGGGCCTTCTTCATCTCGGGACAATAGGGACTATCACCTCATGGCGCAAAATATTCTTTATAGGTAAGAAGTTTTTTCATTTGCCCTTTGAATAGAAATGTGACCTTTCATATTGTAGAGGGTGCGTGCTAGTGTACCTATGGGTGAAGAACGCGCTCTCACCATGAAAAGGCATCGTGACGATCGGGATCGGCCTTTTGTCCTTGATGATCCTCCCCACTGACCCTCGGAGTACTCGACTGTTGTCAGAAGATGAACGCAGGCTTGCGTTGGCGCGGTTAGATGCAGATCGCAGTATAGCAACGCAAGGTCGAAAGGAGAAGACCACTTGGGCTCTCATCTTGAGGGCTTGTAGTCTTAACGTGAGCAGTGATACAAGCTCTAACTCCACGAGGCAATACTCAATGCTTTTGCGTTCTCAGACGATTCTTTGCTCGATATGCTTCGGTCGTACGTCCGGCACTCTTTACACTCGTCTCGATTAGGTTGACGATACCTGGCGTCTGTCACTCCAAGTCCTCAACATTACATTCCAAGGCTTGAGTTTGTTCATGCCTACTGTCGTTGCTGGCCGTAAGTGCCCTGTCCTATCCCAGATCCCAGAGATCTCTAACCATGGCTCCCCGTGCTCTTCAGTGGGAAAATTCAGTGAGTTTTAGTCCCATCTAGCGTTTTTCGAGACTAATCCCCACCCCTTTTACCCAGCTGTGGTCGAGTCCCAGCTCCGAACGGTCCCGCCATACCTAGTCGGCTCCGCTTGGGCAGTCTTCTGTGGCTACATGAGTTTCCGCCTCAACCACAGGACGACGTTCATCCTCGTCTCAGTGATATTAATGATCATAGGCTACGGTCTCGCCATCGGGACAAAAGATCCCCATGCTCGGTAAGTGGGATATTCATCAGGCCTGCTACGGGCACACGATCTGAAGACGATCATATCCACAGGTACGCGGCGTGTTTCCTCTCGATCACTGGAGCAAGCAATGGTGGACCTATGATCATGGGATGGGCGACTGGAAATGCTGCTCCTGACACTGTGAGAGCAGTCACTACCGCTCTTATACCTGGTAAGACGCGCTTTCTATGAATGTGCATGGTCCTACTCACGATCTAACCTTCTTTCAGGTATCGGCGCCTATGGAGCGGTTGCAGCGTATGTCATTCATCGTCGATCATTCGTAAAGTGCCACTAATCTCTCTTTGTGCTCAGCGTTTGGACGTACCTACCTACGGACGCTCCAGACTTCCGCAAAGGCAACTCGTTGAACCTCGCCACGAGCGTCCTGACATGCCTCATCGTCATCTTCATTTTTACTCGTATACGCCGGGAGAACGCGAAGAGAGAACGCGGGGAGCGAAATTACCGGCTCGAGGGGAAGGATACGAAGGAGCTAGAGGAGCTAGGGCATTTGCATCCTAACTTTAGGTACCAGGTTTAAAGGGGGAGAAGGTACTGCCATTTGTCAAATAAATATATACACTGTTACATGATCCCACTCTGTATGACGGGAGGTGCAGAACTCCTAGAGAGTTGAATCCAGTAGATCAAAGACTCGACGACGTTGGCACCACAGTCGTGTGCAGTGTTCACGCCGCCGCCTTCGAGCTGGACTGTGCGGGCCTCTACAGGGCTGCTGACGGTTGCGGCTTTCCAATCTAAAGCGAAAGAGCGTCATGAGTATCGCCTGAAATGACAGCAGATGTTATCCGAGTTGACTAACCGTCAGAGAACCGACCGAAGGCCCAATGCGTATAGTTGGTAACGATGAAAAACTTTCCGTGTTCGTGGCATACGTCGTGGAGCTGTCGTACGATTGAGCGATTTGCCAGATGGCGCATATGGATGGAACTAGTACTCACAACTGCCCATAGCTTGTCTGAATTGTCGCGTGGATTGACGGGTAGACTGTCAAGGATGTTATCCGGAAACTTGCAAGGACGTATATTAGACGGGAACCAGAAAAAATGTCGTGTTGACTCACATCTCTCCCCAGAGTGAACCTCTTGAGGGCCTGGCCATCGACTTCCCAGGGAGGTACTACGATGACCAGAACTGGGATGGCCTCGAACAAATTCGGACACTAAGGATGAGCATAGGATTAGTAAAGGACGTAACGGTTGGCACAGAAAGGGTAATTACCATTGCAAGAATATCCCACCGAGCATTATGAGCGGTGCACAGATGAGTCGCTCGACGGAACTGCATTTGCTGGAAGAGAGGTGCGTCCGGAGGCATTCGATCAATGACTCTGATGCACTCGCAGACCGTTCTGATCACGTCCTGGTGGATGACTTCCAGCAGCTGATCGATTCCGTCGATGAAGGAGAACCGTTCAGAATCTTCCTCGTCCAATTCTGCAAAACCCACGGAGGGCAATCCCAGACGTGAAGCTTCCTTTGTACCGATGTGAAACGCAGGCAGCGAATCGATGTCTAACAGGAAGTCGCAGGATCAGGGCATGTAAGCGGTAAGAAGATCAAGACAAGCAACTCACAACTTCGAACACTTCGCGCGAAGTCCCATTTGCCATAGTTCCGAACCTCCTCTAGTACGCGGGTTCCCTCTGACCTCTGTAGTTCGGGATGGTCAGGCCACGGTGTCAAAAACTTGGGAACGGTGCTGATGGGGATTTGACCAAAGCGCAAACATGCTGGTAGAGCAGAGTTCCGGACGTAGTTCCACAACATAACCGCTGGAAGACATTGCGTCTCGTTCTTTGTTTGCATGGTGGCATCATCGAAGGAGTCACGAATGCTTGGTGATATCGACGATAGAGGAAAACGTTGGGGAGCCGGAAAGGAATCTTCAGAACCAGAAGGCTGAGAAAAGACGTCGTCCGAGTCCATGGTCACGTTCTGTGTTGGTTGGGGTCAAGGCATCGAACAGAGCGTCTGGTTTTGCTTATATATGGCGAAATTCGTCAACTCTTTGTCCTCCCAAATCTCTATTGTTTGGTTCCGAAAGGAGGAATAAAGGGTTGAAGCGTAGCCACTCTTGGTTTTGGACCAGCCGCGGTTGCCAGTGGCACTCCAATTCGCTCGAACAAAAGACCTGAACCAGTATAGACAGGGTCGAGGTGTGGCCTCTTTATTGTCACCTTCCAATCGACGAGCATCTCTGCAGAGGTCCAGATGGATGATGGAGGAAGGAACAAGAAGAATATGCCACCATATCACGGTTTCCGGTTACTTCGGGAAAGCGGTCCGGCCATCGCCTCTTTCCAATAATGGTACCTATTTCTCACGATATCCCCTATAATCGCCGCTGCCTTCCTCTCTTCAGATCTCAACGTCAGCTTTCATACACACCAGCAACTGGATTTTTGAGGCACGATAGTTGCGATACTCTCCGGGCTGGCGAGATCCCTATGGATTCCACGCGATTCTAGCTACTCTTTTCTCGTCTCCTACACGACAAATTTGATCCTTACTTCCCGATCGACACCACCATCTTATTCTTGCCTATCTATCTCAAGAGTGGAATGAGCAGAAAGAAGTCGCGTCGAATTGGCATCAGCTGGAAGGACCTCACCGTCCACTCCACTCGTGGATGTCAGAAGGTATCGTTCCTTGACAATGGCGTGGACAACGTCTCAATCAACCTCTAGTAGAAATCGATGTCGTCCTATTCGGTATGGCTTCCGCGCAACATCATGCAGAACGACATGCTAGGCCTCAATTGATGCGGAGCGAAGTCCCGAGCTGGTATCATACGACGGATCTTACACGACCCCACAGGACCCCACACCCTAATCAATTGGCACGCGATGCGTATATCGGTGACCGCGCGAACGATTTGGGAAAGATCAAAGGAGAGTGAGTCAGAGAACAGACTTGAAAAAGTCAAGCATCGTTCATCTCCACCAGCACACTCTCAGGCCAGAGCACTGGGTCAAAATTCTCGTTTGAACACGCCAAATTCACAGGCTGTCACGTTCATCGATCCATCTGCTACCGTGCTATACCACCCCAGAATGTGTTCACCACACAGCAGCCAACTGGCAACTGGACACGGCAGTCCTAATAACCCTTTCAGGCACCAACATTGCTTACCCTTGTCAACCTGTTGAATCTCCGCGGTCGGTCACGGAGCGTAGACCTCGTCCGATAAATTGTTCAGTAAATCATTGTTTATTCTAGTTGTACTCTAGTTGTAAGTAGTACTGTGAAGAAGAAGAACAATCAATTTCGAGGACAATGGAAAAAGTGGAAACGTGACGGCAGTGCAAGCCCACAAGTTCTGGCGGGACTGCATCGGATAACGCCGAACGTTGTTGAACTCGTACCACCACCTTCACTTCTCTACGATGTCTGATTCTACCCGACCTCGGACACCCGACGCGGGTATGATTCGAAGAAACTCTCCTCCACCGTCCCCACCGTCTCCAGATTTCAATGAGACAGGTCAGTTCCGAACACTATCTTGAAGCTGTTCTCAGGCGATTCACGGTCTTACACGTCAACAGAAGCCAGACTCTCTCGAAAGCGCGAACGTGAGGTCTCTGTCGAGCCTATAGGGAGCTCAGTGTCGACCAGCGTACGTGTCTACATCGGTATTGCTGTGCTTTACACTCGTTGAACGACTCTTTTTTTCTCTATACTCAGCACGACACTGAAGCAGGAATAAGCCAAGAACAAAAAGACACCAGGACACCCGCGAAAAAGAACCGAATTCACTTAGGTCCTACAGCAGAGGAAGACGATCATGGCTCACGATCGAGGTCAAATTCACCACCGTTGTTGAGCACATCCCCGCCTCAAGAGATGAAGATCAAAGTGCGACAAATAAGCCAAGGTGTGGAGGATTTGAGTTGGAGGAATCGTGTGCAGGCAAAGAATGAAGAAAAATCAGATTTGCAGGAGACGAGCATGAATGTTGAACCTGATGTCCAAGGCCGGGAGGACAACGTCAAAGTACAGCAAACCTCCGATAAGGAACGCTCTTCAAATGGCGCCACGCCCCCTACGGATGACGCGGGAGCGGTTTCGACCTCTCGTCGAGACTCACAATCCGATAGTGGAGAAAAGGATAAAGGCCTTAAACGAAAATATCTGGAACGTGGGACGAGTGCAGGTCCACAAGAAGGGGAGGTGGCAGGGCAATCTACAGAGCCGATCAAGAGGCAGAGGGATGATGCTGGCAAAGATGACAACCCTCGAGAGTCCAAGAGACTCACGCCGCCTCCAGAAGGCGAGAGCGTGGTTGCGTCTTCATCGTCTGCACCGTCTTCACAATTTGTGCGCTTCTTTCTTGCTGCATGAGCACGCTGTGTATCTGACTATCTTTCTCTAGGGCGGGTTCATGGCTTACGCCGCGACAAGCTCACCATTCGCTTCAGTCAAGGGCCAAAACATTTTCGCGTCGTCTAAATCATCTTCACCCAAACCGGCCTCGCCTTTCTCTGCAGGAAGCTCATCAGTAAAGCCTCTTTCTGCCTTGTCTACCCCTCCAGGCGAACCATCCACATCGACCACTCCCGCAAAACGATCAGGCTTCGAAGCATTCGCTTCCTCAGCTTCACCGTTCACGACCGCATCCAGATCCAAGTCACCCGTTCTCGGGACGACGGGTAAATTTGGGCGAAGCAAATCGCCCACAACTCGCGCCAACCCTAGTTCAAGTTCAAGCGCGTTCACGGCGTACGCCAGCGGGTCCCATGGGTTCGCCTTGCCTCCTCAAAAACGGGCGCGAGCTGGGTCGCCCAATTCGTCGAGCTCGTTGGAAAGAACCTCGGCTGCTCCGGCGTTTGGTGGTGGTAGTGCCCACGATAGTGGTGCGGAAGAAGAGCGCGAAGATAGGAGAT
The DNA here is from genome assembly GCA_024721195.1 of Marasmius sp. AFHP31. NCBI lineage: Eukaryota > Fungi > Basidiomycota > Agaricomycetes > Agaricales > Marasmiaceae > Marasmius > Marasmius sp. AFHP31. Next base: position 11,477 of record JANHQD010001657.1, on the reverse strand, counting down.
CTACCTTTGGGGAGAGGCTTCGGGCTGGAAAGGACGATGAAGAGGGTTCAGGAGAGGAAGACAATTCAAAGATGAACCTTACGGAACAAGAAGGTGGGTGCTGACTGAGCCTGATACCATTCGAGTGCTAACTGGTCGGTGCAATAGTTGCTACCGGCGAGGAGGGGGAAGAGACTATACATCAAGTTCGAGGGAAGCTCTTCGCTCTGGCGGATGGTTCTTGGAAGGAAAGAGGGACAGGTTTGCTCAAACTCAACGTCCGTGCTTCAGATGGTGGTGGGGCACGTCTCGGTATGTCGTTCTTGCTGCGCAACCTCCTTCGTATCTGACAGCCTTCCCAAGTCATGCGTAAGGAGGCTGTTTACAGTATCCTCCTGAACGTCACTCTCTTCCCGGGTATGCGTTGCACACTCGCACAAGACCCGCGTTATATTAGATTCAGTGCCATCGAGAATGGCACGACAACGCATTACAATCTTAGAGTAAGACTTTGCGCGTCGTTTATCCGTTTTGTTGAAGTTGATGGTGGTCTTGACAGTTGGCCAACGCCAAAATCTCGAAAGAACTTTTGGAGGAAATACACGGAAACCTTCCTTCTGCATGAACGGGACCCCCTGAAAACAGGACCACGCTGTCGCGCACTTCCACTTCCCAACACACGGGTCAACCCCTCAGATCTACGGACTGCGGTTGCATTGACGATATGTGCTTTTTTTGGCTTATATCCATACCCTCATGAACTCCCCTCGACCTTTGCTAGGTCGATCTTTTTAACGACAACCTACATGTTCTTTTTTTTTTTACTTACACTACCTGCTACTGTTCGTTATCGCAACCTACCTAACTCTAATAATGTGTGTTGTCGGACGTTGGACAGAAGCGTGTAAAATAACTTGAAATTGACAAACAAGTACCAGAACTACATGAGATAATGCGGGTGTATGTATGGTGACACGTTGACGAAGTTCACACAGGACGCGGCTAGGTACATAGCTTCGCAAATCCCGAGTATGCCACGACTCTGAACTATCCCTTTCTTTCTCCCTCCTCGAACTCCTGCCGTTCTCTGTACGCTCAGCACTCTGCACAGACGCATGCCAAAAAACGAGCTGTAAAGACTACTTTTCGTGTTCTCTTCGGTCGACTTCTACATGGACAATTCCTCGCTGCTTTATGGCGCGCTCGCTGCAATAGCTGGAGCGTTCATCGCGGTGAGTAGCGCTCTCTCTTTGGGTTTTCTTTTCGTGATGAATGCCTTTCATCCTTGTTCTTCGAGCCACGAGCTTTTTTTGCGTCGAGGCCGGGACGAAAAATTTCTGGGTCTGGCTCCTTAGCCTTGTTCTGAAACTTCTCTTGTTTCTTCTCTCTCGCAAAGATCAATCTCACTAAATTCAACAGTTGTACGCTGCCGTCGTCATATGGTCACCTTCACCCATCATCACTCGAGACTCCGAGAAGAAATACCTATCCCATGCATCACCCAAATCACCACGACCCCTTGCCCGTTTAGAAGACCAAAGCACCGTCGAATTGACCGTCGTCATCCCTGCGTATAACGAAACCGAACGGTTACCGATAATGTTGGCTTCTACCATCGACCATCTCACAGCGTTGAAGAAGAAAAGAACATATGAAATCCTCATCGTTGACGATGGGTCCTCCGACGATACGTCTAAAGCGTCTCTCAAACTCGCTGGAAAATACCCTAAATGTGATATCCGAGTGGTCACGCTAGAGAAGAACCTTGGGAAGGGCGGGGCTGTAAGGCATGGGATGTTGTTTGGTGGTGGAGAGAGACTTTTGATGGTGGATGCGGATGGTGCGAGTCGGTTCGACGATCTTGAAGCGTTGTGGAAAGAGATGGATAAGATCGCGCCCAAGGGTTCTCCTGGTGTTGTTGTTGGAAGTAGAGCGCATCTTGTGAAGACTGAGGCTGTGGTTAAGGTATGAGGGTTGTCCTCGTTTCGACTCTTCAGCGGGGAACTAAGAGCTGCTTCTTACTTTCAGCGCTCTATGTTACGCAACATACTGATGTATGGCTTGCACACAATTCTCCGGATCGTTGGGGTCGGTCATATCAGAGATACACAGTGCGGATTCAAACTGTTCTCTCGGTCAGCCGCACAGCAGATATTCCCGGCACAGCATCTTCCGACTTGGATATTCGATGTCGAACTGTTACTCCTGGCGAAACAGCTACGAATTCCGGTCGCGGAAGTGCCTATTGAATGGCACGAAGTCGCTGGGAGCAAGTTGAATGTCGTCACTGCCTCGCTTCAGATGCTAAGGGATCTACTTATCGTTAGAGCAAACCATTTGCTGGGACGGTGGAAGGCCACTCCGACGAAGAAGAAGACAGAATAGACTGCTTGTATCTACCAAGGTGTGTAAGTATTGGTATTTATCGAATCGAGGTGGTTGTCCGTTTGATCAATGTACGCGTGAATGGTAATGAGAGCGTCGAACGTGAGCTGGGGATTCTGTTCCGGCAGCGAAGTGTTGTAGACGAGTTTGTACGTATCTTCGACATTCTTTTCCTCGTGGCTTCCTTCTGATTGAAGAACTTACAGCCTACAGCTTTTTCGGAGAAATGGTTCATCACGACTATACCTCATGTCGCTGAGGTTTTTGCGAGGTGAATTCTCATGTCTGCATCTCAATGAACTGGGAATTCACGCATGTCCTAGTATATTGAGGCATAACAAGACACCCTAGGAATGTGATAATGTTCTCCATATGTTTCGAAGGATCTTGCCGCAGGGTCATCGAACCTTGGTATTCCGAAGACTCACGGTCTCCTGAAGGCTGAAATGGCCAGGCGATACGTCGGAGGCGGTAGTTGTTCCAGCAGGCTCGCCGTGCGGTCTCTGTTCCTTCTGGGGGTCCCAACATTCCTCACCTCAGTTGGACGAAACGCCGGGATCTACTTGCCATTGTTCCGTTGACTTTTGGCCTTCTGGACTCCCGCCCGGTATTTGAACGTTCCGTTATACAAGCCATTATGCTTACAAGATCTTAGGTCCATAAGCATCCCTGCGTACTCGTCTTGTTTGCCACCGTGGAACCGTGAACGACTTGTCCGAGAAACTGTTTCAATCTAGAGCGACTTTAGCTTGCAACGACGAACAACTCAACTGGTAGTCGAGCCTGAGCCTAACGTCGCCAATACAGTCCTGTGTCCTTTCATGAGTAGTCAGGTAACAAGGAGCCTCCGACCAGCGGACCAAACCTGGAATCCCCATTCACAGTGATGACGTTAACAAAATTAAGACAGCTGGAACAGGAGTAGGGTAACGCATAGACAGCTCCTCTGAGTTTCATTACATGACTACTGCCGTTCTCGATATACGCTGATACGTACATCTATTCTTTCCAAACAGAAAGATCACAGGATCCGGGATTTTACAAAGGCAACTTCATGAATCAAAGTCCTCCACGAGCTGCACAAATTGTCCGGCACCCATAAATCAACCCAGAGGGACCTCATCACAGATCTATCAACCTCCAACATTCCTTTCATCTCAGAAGAGCCGCGGTTCAATGCAATTCAATGCGAGGCCGTCATCTCGGAGGGAATAAGGAACATCTTGCATGTCACGAGTGAGAGAGTTCTCATACCCTCAAAATAACCTTCTTCCCGGGCTAACAGCAAAACATATAAAAGGTGTCGTGTCTCGCTGAAGATACTCCCTCAGCTGACGGCTTTTGCGAGAGTTAACATGCCTTCAACTTTCTCTCTTCGTAGGCTATGGGTTCTCGGTATCTCTTTCGCAAGCGTCCTCGCGATGCCCACCGCGAGCAATGCCACTCAGGAGAAGCGCGCCTTAGACCAAGGTTTGCCTTCGTACCTCCCTCGTCTTGCGTCCGGGTACTAAAGTCTCTACAAGGCACTTATGACAACCTTGCGTACTACTTCAAATGTGCGTTCCACGCATACTCAGCGCAAATGTGTTCCGTTGACGACTGACCGTGCTGTAGACGCGTCTTCGACCTATGTACCACTCTGTCCGCGCCCAAACGGGAATACCTTGGTTCTGCAGGTGCAGTAGTCCTTGGCCTTTCAAAGGGGAATGCTGTTTGAGCCCTCGCGGACCCGCAGATTAACAATCTTTTAACGGACACTCAAGGATTCATCGCTCGCGACGACAATCGACGCGAGATTGTAGTTGCCCTACGAGGAAGGTAGGAAGTTACTCAACACATACTCGCCCGTCACCAAGGCTTACCCACAACCTCTCTCTGAACGGTAGCACGTCTCCCGTGGACTTCCTCACGGACGCCAGTCTCATTCTCATTCCGTTCAACTCTCCTGGCGTTCATGCTACCGGTACATCGACTGCACTGCATGAACTTTGGTGTGCAGTGGTAGGCTAATACATCACGTAGGTGGATCCATGGCACACTTCGGATTTCTGAACGCGTGAGTTCTCGGAATCTCCCTGATGGATAGAAACCGCCCGCTCAAACGCTTTCAACTTCAAGATGGAACTCCATCGCCCAGCAGGTCATTTCAACTGTCCGATCCGAGTTGGCAGCCCACCCAGACTATAACTTGGTAACATCCGGGCACTCGCTGGGAGGTGCTTTATCTAGTCTTGCCGCGATTTCCTTACAGCAGAACTTCCCCCAAAAGTGAGTCCATGGATTCATTCACCATTTTGCAACTCCAATAACCTGTTTTTAGGGCAAACACTATTCGAATGTACACATACGGTGAGAAAAATGCTTTTTTTTTTGTTTCAATATGGAAGGTACTAACTCAAGACAACAGGCCAGCCACGCACTTTTAACCCTACTGCCGCAACCTTTATCAACCAGGCTTTCGGTTCGAGGGCATTCAGAGGTGAGCTCCATCCAACCTTCGGTTTGTTTCTGACGAATACTTAAACATTTTCTCCAGCGGTCCATACCTTTGACGGGTGAGAATGATACACGTTGCGTTGACTTTCTAATACTCAGCCAAAACTCATCAGTGTTCCGACTATCATCCCTCAGTTTATAGGTTACCGGCATCACGGTATGTCTCCGCAAAACCTGGAAAGCCCATCGCTGAAGTTGTACTATTTCACCCTAAGGTATCGAATACTGGAACTTCGCAGATCCTGCATCCCCTGCAACAACTCGACAATGCGCTGCTAACGGCGAGGACCCAACCTGCTCGAGCTCTATCCCATCGACGGGCATCAACGTCCCACATTTATCTGTAAGCTTCCATACTTGGTTCTGGCAAAAGACGTTATTGAATGACGGTACTACACTCCTCCAGTATTTCAACATAATCGCCGCTACACCATTTTGCTTGTGATGAGACCTGCCGTTGTCAGTAGCCTCGTCAATCACGAGTTGGTTCTATGCCACCGGCAAACTGTACTGTACGCTGTATTGAACCGATAGGGCCAAGTTATCTCAGTCTATTGAAGTCGACTCACCTGGCACGAGTAGAGATGTGATAAAACCGCCATCACAGTGATTCGTGAAGGATGATCTGGCGTTGATGAGGTCTTTCAACACTAGGTAGATCGGAAATGGAGGAGCTGGTAGATTGAGTCTTGAAGCGTTGAGGACTGGTTGAGAAGTGTCAACAGCTTCAAAATCCCCGCGAGTCAACATTTATACCGGCTGCGGAATCTTGATTAGCACTTCAACTTGGTGGCATGGCAGAGGTGGTACATCGGCATTACCGGCCGATAGAAGGAAAAGACCCATCGGCAATACCGGCCAAATAATAGTCAAGCGCGAATTGAGCCCTTCTGCAACGATCACCTCCTCAACCTGCAAGCTCGAGGCTGTTCAACTTCGCCAGGATCTCTTCGCCTGGAACGGCTTCTGGAAGCCGTCAGGCATCAAGGAGCCCTGTATGAGTCGGTTAAACATAGATTTGCTGTTCACAGTGGTCATGGTTGAACTGGAGGCAGCACATTACAAGAGCAAGGTAACGTAGTACTTAGCCATCTCATCTGATTCTGAGTTCTATTTCATGACTGCTGCCGTTCTTGAAACACGCTCATACGGACATTACCATACAGAAAGGTCACAGGATCAAAGGATTAGAGTCATTTTACAAGGGCATCTTCATGGATCAAATTCTCCGCGAGTCGCAAACATTCCCCGCTCTTCGCCAACGTATGAAACCATCTGGAAGGACGTCATTTCACATATGTTAAATTGAATCGTTCATCCCTGAAGGCCCGCGAGTGAATGCGAGGCCGTCATCACGGAGGGTGTAGGAAACGTCTTGCGTGCCAAGAGTGGGAGAATTCTCATACCCTCAAAAATAGCCTACTATCCCGGGCCAAGAAACAACATATAAAAGGTCTCGCGTCTCGCTGGAAACGCTCCTTCAGCTGACGCCTTTGCGAGAGCTAACATGCCTTCAACTTTCTCTCTTCGTAGGCTATGGGTTCTCGGTATCTCTTTCGCAAGCGTTCTGTCAATGCCCATGGGGGATGTCGCGCATGAGAAGCGCGCTCTAGACCAAGGTCCGTTCATGTACTCTGTCGTTCTGTATCTGGATACTCAGGTCTCTGCTAGGCACTTATGACAACCTGGTGTTCTACTTCCAATGTGCGTCGCGTGTATTTCCGCCGCAAGAGCGTCTACGCTGACCGTGCCATAGATGCTTCTTCCGCCTATGCATCTAGTTGTGCCAGTCCCAACGGAAACACCTTGGTCCTTCAGGTGCTGTGATCTTCTACCTTTCAAAGGGGATATCCCTCAACCCTGCACCCCACAGATCAATGATCCCGCGACAGATACCCAAGGATTCATTGCTCGCGACGACAACCGACAGGAGATTGTGGTTTCCCTACGAGGAAGGTAGGAAGTTGTCGCGTATCTGCCCATGTGAGCTGACTCACACTTTCTTTGGACGGTAGCACCTCGCTCGAGGACTTTCTCGTCACGGACATCAACATCGTTCTCACTCCATTCGTTTCTCCTGGCGTCGCTGCCCCCGGTAAGTCGGCTGGATAACATACGCAACGGTAGGCTGACGGCCACGTACATAGATGGATCCTTGGCACACATGGGATTCTTGAACGCGTGAGTTCACCCGACCGCCTGGAAGATAGGGCATCACTCATTCGGACGTTTTCAATTCTAATTTGAAGGTGGAACTCCATCGCGGAGCAGGTCATATCAACGGTTCGGTCCGAGTTGGCAGCTCATCCAGACTACAGTCTGGTAACATCCGGACATTCGCTGGGTGGTGCTTTATCTAGCCTTGCCGCGATCTCCTTACAGCAGAACTTCCCTCAGAGGTGAGTTTGGAATCGCCGTTTAGCTAATAACAATTCACGGGGATGATGACGACCGTTTTTTAGCACCACTCGGATGTTCACTTATGGTGAGAATGCCTAAGTTTTCAATGTGATAGTGCTCACTCGACCGGCTCCCAATAACAGGCCAGCCACGCACCTTCAACCCGGAGGCTGCGGAGTTTATCAACGAAGTGTTTGGCTCGAAGGCATTCAGAGGTGGGCTCCATCCAACCTCCCGTCTGCTTCTTTAACTGAAAGAAACGCCTCCAGCGGTCCACACCTCCGACGGGTGAGAATTCTACACGTTTCTTGGTCCTTCTGATACTCAGCCACAATCACCAGTGTTCCGACGATCCTCCCTCAATCTGTAGGCTATCGGCACCACGGTAAGCCCCAGTTAAACTCGGAGAGATCACATCGCCGAACTCGCATTTTTCCGATATCCCTGTCAGGTATCGAATACTGGAACTTCGAAGACCCCGCGTCGCCTGAAACAACTCGCGAATGCGAGGCTAACGGGGAAGATCCAACGTGTTCGGATTCCATTCCGACAACGGGAATAAATATCCCACATGTAACTGTGAGTTATTCAGACTTTTACTCTGCCAGAAAGCGACGCGACGTCCCTCTCCCCTCCAGTATTTCAACATCCTAGCCTCTACGCCATTCTGCTCATGATTGTGCTCAAAGACCTGAACGATGGTTACTAACTAGTTGATTCTATACCCTCCAATGAGCTGCTGAGCTGCCGTTGCTCTTGATGGTGCAGTGTCTTCTTTTCCCGCTCAATCATGAGATAGATTGAGAAAGGAGTGATCAGGTTTTTAACCTTAAGGATTCGTATTGGTAGAGCTTTGGAGTTTTCAACGACCGACGCCATGTCACCGTGCAACACTGCCATTGGTGGTACGGCAGCGGAGTGGCGCGTAATATCACCGAAAGAATGCCGGCATCACAGCATGAATTCAAATTGAAAGCCAGTAAACATTACGAAATCACTCACCTTTCAACGACTCCCACGAGTAATCACAAAGCTATCACGCTATCAGATATCCAGGAGCTTACAACCCAGAGCGACCGAAATTTAGAACGACGAACGATTGACAGTTGGGCCATGTTCAAACTATCACGGCAAGGCGGATTTTCACATAACTACTGTTCTACTTTGGTTCTACTTCCAATAGTCATCACACCATGGAGTTTGGATTCTCCGTCCTTGACTTGCGAGCATTCTTCAGCATCTGTCAACTTCAGCCCACCCTGAAGGACGCGGAGCTTGGAATTACGCCTTTCGGATTCGATTTTTTCATCCGAACCAAGGGAAGAAAGTGAATACGAGAAAACACGAAACATGTTGCATGTTCTTGGACAGATGTATCATGTCGGCAGTGGGAGAATTTTCATAATACCCTTTTGAAGATGAGGTCACTTGAATCTATCTTCGAGCCAGGAGATAAAAAGGCGTCGCGTTTCGGTGAGAATGCACGTCTTCTGACGCCCTCACGCGAGTCAATATGCCATCGACTTTCTCTCTTCGTAGGCTATGGGTTCTTGGCATCTCTCTCGCGGGCGTTCTGGCAATGCCAATGGGAGACATCACTCACGAGAGGCGCGCAGGCACCATAGACCAAGGTTTGTCATGGTATTGATCCTTCATTCTGCATCTTGTCGCTCAATGATCTGTTAGCAACTTTTAACGAGCTTGCATTCTATTTTCAATGTGCGTTCCGTATAATTCCACCACAGAACTATCGGGACTCACTGTTATACTTAGATGCTTCGTCCGCATATGAATCGAGCTGTGCAAGGCCAAACGGAAATACTTTGGTTGTGCAGGTGCGTTAGCCCCCGACCTTTGAAAGAGATGTAGCTCAAATTTCTTCCCGAAGATCGATCGTTTCGTGACCAACACCCAAGCATACATCGCCCGCGATGACAATCGGCGGGAGATTGTGGTCGCTTTACGAGGAAGGTGAGTAGCATACTATCCACAAGTGTAGGCTCGCTCACAATCCCTCTGCACGGCAGCACTAATATCCCGGACATCCTCACGGATGCTAGTCTCCTTCTCGTTCCGTTCGTCTCTCCTGGCGTTAAACAAGCTCCTTGTAAGTTGATTGCGCTGCATAAGCTTTGTGATTTACAATAGCGGGCTGATATATCACGTAGTTGGATCATTGGCACACGCAGGATTCTTGACCGCGTAGGTCCTTGGAATCCCTTTGTGAAGTAGTACTACCCGCTTAAACACTCAACTTCTAGGTGGAACTCCGTCGCGGATCAGATCATCTCAACCGTCCGAACCGAGCTGGCAGCCCACCCAGACTACAATTTAGTAACATCCGGGCATTCGCTGGGTGGGGCTTTATCTAGCCTTGCTGGGATCTCCTTACAGCAAAACTTCCCTGAAAAGTGAGTTCGTGTGTTCACTTACCATTACACAGAAGTAATGACCTGTTTTTAGGGCTGATACCATTCGGATGTTCACATACGGTGAAAACACCTTCTGTCACTTTCAAGGTCAAAAGAGCTAACTCGTGACGACAGGCCAGCCACGCACTTTCAACGGTGCCACTGCAAAGTTTGTTAACGATAAATTCGGTTTTAGAGCATTCAGAGGTGAGCGCGCCCCAGTCTTTAGTCTGTCATCGATGATTAAAAATCGTTTTCAGCGGTCCACACCAACGATGGGTGGGAACCAGACATTTCGTTCAGTTTTTTTACGTCAAACTAACACAGAACTCTGTAACATCATCAGTGTCCCATCAATCATCCCTCCGTCGCTCACTGGCGTAGGCTATCGGCACCACGGTAGGTCCCGACGAACCTGGAGAGAGTGCATCGCTGAAATCTTGCCAATCCACCCCAAGGTGTCGAATACTGGAACTTCAAAGACCCTGCGTCACCTGAAACAACCCGACAATGTGACCCTAGTGGAGAGGATCCCACCTGCTCGAAAAAGATATTTCCATCGGGGGGTATTAACGCCGCCCACAGCACTGTGAGTTAACAGACTACTCTACCTCGAAGCACGCTTGACCGACTTTCACTCCCTTCAGTATTTCAACATCAGTACCTCTGCAGTGTTCTGCTCATGATATAGCCCAAGCCTGTCGCCAGGCGTAGCCTCGACGATTGCAAGTTGCTTCTCTCTTCTCGAGCATTTGGATTTGTACTTACTCGACGAGGTGGCGTATAGTAAACACTAAAAATGGCAGAACCTGTTATCATCGACCGCGAATGATATAAGGATAAGCCTAGCAATATGACGGTGGTGGCGGTTTTCGAGCTAATAATTGTCGTCCGTCGTTCGATGCAGATAACAATCCCTTTACTCCTTTGACGTCGATCGAGATGTGCCTGTGCACCAAGGGTCCTTGAAACTCAATGATCACTCATAGGACTGCTGATTGAACCATCCGTCTACTCCCATCAAAACATGGCGCCGCACACCGTGGCCACGAAGAATGGACGTTTCCCTGCGCGCCTAGACTAGCAGAGATAATCGACGTTGAGGCTCAGATCTCAGATCTTGTCTCAGTCTGAGGTCGACGTTTCAAAGTCGTCTCAGAATTCTTCCCGGTAGTAGAACCGGGATTAGAAACGAGTGAACTTTTGATCAATCCTTGGTCGATTACACGAGGTACACGAGGGATGCACTCTATGGTCACGGTAAACATATCGGTTTCTTCTTGGTTCTCAAAAACCTCAGAAGTCGGTCCAACTCACCGAGCTCAAGCTAAAGCGCTACTTCTTGAATAAACCAACGAACATCTAAACCAATTCGTGTTCGTACAAAGGTCATCCTACCTACCCATTATTAGTCGACAGCATAACTACTCTACGTATTCCAACTAAATCCGTTCCGAAAGATACAATGCAAAAACGATAGCCAAGACGAAAAGAAGGACAAAGAAAAGGATGGACCATGCGAGCGCGGGTAGATTGGGAAACGTACGTGCGTGCGATAGTGCTAATATACAGATGAGTTTGATGAGGGGTTTTCAAAGCAACGAGGACTAGGAGCATAAGATGAGGAAATAAGAGATATACTAAGATGCGAGTGACTTTTTTGAAGCGATGAAGAAGTCGTATATTGATGTCATAAGCCAGAGTTGACACTAGTCCGATGAGTATGTCGTTTTCGACGCAAATCGGCCTGTTTCAGGATGTTTTTGATCGAAGATTCTGAAACTGGTTTGGTGAGGACACTGTACA
>JANHQD010001656.1:0-79745 GCA_024721195.1 Marasmius sp. AFHP31 | reverse complement strand
TGTAGTAGGCTGTAGTGTCAGAGTGGGTAAGCTACGCCTCTCTGCATCTGAGCTCTAAAATTCGCCCATGATCCACATCCTGACATCGTTCAATATAGTTCGTCATGACAATCGGCCGCAGAGCGCTCGTAGTATACAGCACTTGACCTTGACCTTTAACAACCACCACCCTCCGCAACTTGGGTCGCCTTTCGTTGAATGTTCAATCATTCGAATTCTTCAAGGACGTCAGTTTCGGGCGGAACCTTCAGCGTCGTTCATGGGAATCAACTCAACTACTATACAGGAGCCCCACGAGATCGACGCCGCTTTCTTCCTGGAGAGGAGTGGAAGGAAGAGATTTATCGCGAGGTGTGCTGAATAGGTCACACTTCTCTAGTCAGTGCCTACTAACGTTCTCTACTACTTTCAGTACGAGAGAATGCCGAGAGGCCAAATCAAGCTCATCAACACAATTTCTGAGGTTAAGGTCACGGAACGAGAAAGCTATGAGGATTCAGGATGTCTAACGAAGGGAAGCGAAGCCTCCGAACGGACGAAACGCGTCTTTCACTTGGCTCAGTGCACTGTGAACGCAGCTCGGGAGTCACCTCCCTTCCTAGTTGTTAAGTACACCGGGCGCGATGCAAAAAGCGTGAGTCACGAGAAGGAACCCGGAATTATCTTTGCTGAATCTTGGCATAGGCGTTCAAGAGGGACGTTCTGCAATTCTCTCAGCTCCAGTGCGCAAGAGTCCTCAATACTTATACCAATATCCAGTGAGAGTTAGACATAACATAAAACAGGGACCCGGTATTTCCGCAACTGCGTGGTTTCAATGACTCGGAAATTCCAATGGTCATCTTTCATGATCGTGAGTGATAAACACCCTGTCAACACTTCCTTCGTACGACTTATATGACCTGCTCAATCAGTGTTGATCCCGGCTATGCATGCTATTGAACACGCCCAAAATTCCCCGGCAATGGTGTGCTACCTTCGTTTGCAAGGAGAAACCGTGAGTCAGTCATATCAGTGAGGTCACTATCTTGATCCTATTCGTTACTATGGTCTAGGCTGTTTCGAATCTGCCACCTACCGCTGCCCGCATCATGTTGTCACGGTCAGAAAACTTCCCTCACAGTGAACACATCTGGATCAGACCGCAGACGGGAGATGTTTGCCTTGGGCCTGCTGGCCCATGGCTTCCGTTAGACTGTTACTTCACAATGAATATATATCCCGTGTCTCCTCATATGAGAGGTTCTCCGTTATCTCTCGGCGCATACAACAATTCCGCACTTTTCGACCACTTGTTGCAGAATGCGACAAGCGGCTTTGTTCTTTCTGCGCTGTCTCAACAGCATACGTGGCCATACCCTGACGGAATCGACTACTATCGACACATTCTTCATGTGTATTCGCGTTTTGATCAACGGCCTGTCGCCAAATTCCCCGAGAACACCTGGAACCTCACCCTTCATTGCATCTCGCTCCAGCTGCACCACCTCGAGAAACCAGCAGAGATACTCATGGAAGATGGAAGAACACGGTGCATTTCCTATTCAGCTTTCCCCACTGGCTCTTTGAACTTATGGTTGGCCCTCAGGTTCACGATATTGAACCATAACATTGAACATCAATCACTTAGTTTCCGCTTCGACCAAGATTGGCCGTCTTGCAGTTACTATGAGGCATGGTTATGTCAAGCCATCCACGTTTTTCACGCCTTGGGCATTCCAAGGGAGGAATGGGAGAACTTTAGTATGTACTCAACAATTGCGCTATTGCACAGTACGATTTCCCCCGCTCATCAACCGCTTCTAGCCTTGCTCTCACATTACTTCTACACCTTCTCGCTTGGTCCTGTCGGTCATGATCAGTCCCGCCAGAACTATGACTCCTATCGATTCGATCCGCCATATTATCTCTTCGTCCTACCTCCTCCACAGCTGCCCGATACGACTCCTGATGTGGTTTCCTGGATGCAAGCACCCGCTGAAAGTTTGTACTACTGGTCGGTCGACCCGGACGGAAACTCGAGGATGCCCGAAGCACACCGAACGGCGCTCGGTCTCCCTTGCTTTCAGAACTACGCCGATCCACCCCATGGTTGGAAGGTTGAAATCTACGATCTTGTGCGGCAGTGGCAAGAGGCCAAGGGATTCGACCCCACGACCACGGACTTTGCTCGCTCATTGGGGTACCCGATCATCGAAATCCTGCCTCAGGATAACGACCGCTTCGAAACTTTTGTAGAGAACGGTGAGAGCTCCGGTGAGTTTTTCACGTTCTCTTGTCTCCTATATGAATTATCTGACGGGCTTTCTTCTGACCACGGTCCCGGTAGGTCCGAAGCGCGAGCAAGAGCCGGAGCTAATGCAGGTGGACGAGGCTTTCAAGACTATGCCACGCTCACAGGTTCCCTTGTTTCAGCCACACGATTTGGAGGGAAGCGCCTCGATGAACGTCGACATGGAGGAATGTAGCAGTCGTATGGCTGGTCTACGTGTCGAAGCGATGTTGGTGGATGAGTAGTATCGTAGAAATGCCTTTATCGGATAAAACCAGTCGAGTCCTGGGTTCCCTATCACTAGTCACTGCTTAGACCAACGCGTGAGAGCTGCGACAGGTTGCTCTTTGAGGGGGGTATTAAGGGACGCAGTGAGAAATCGTTATACCGCATGTTTTGGTGTCCTTATTGAACAGATAAAAGCCCGTGTTTTGGTGGGAATGATACTGCATGTCGTCGTCAAGTTGAGAGCGCTGGTCTACCCACACGCTGACAGCACTTGTGGATGTGAAATAGAGACAAACGTGACATTCATAGACCTGTCAGAGGTGCCTCACGAGGTTGTGGCGCCCAAAAAGCACCTGTTGTCAATGCTAGCGAAGATCGATGATTGAAAGGGAAAGAGCTGAGAGAAGGACTTATGTCCGGACAGTCGGAGAGACGCGGCCCGGGGTGCCAGCAACTAAAGCAAATGCCAAATTCGTTTGAACGGACAATTGTAACTTTCATTCATCATACAAGATTCAACCAAAATGCACACCGCTCCTACCGATACAAAACCGCCATCTCCGCCGACACAATTCCCAACCCAACCCCCGTCATAACCAAGATCGGACCCAAATTCCACCTCGCAAACATGCTCTGCCTAATCCCGATCCCCTTCTGCTCAATAATCGACTTCCACAGCAATCCCGCCAAACTTGCAGAAAAGGTAAAGCTCACAGCGCCGATGTTACTCGTAACCGCCAACGCTACGCCTGCGGCTCGAGTCGTTTCGGGGGATAGACTCGGACCAGCCGTGCGGACGACTTTGGTGAGGAGGATCGTGGCACCAATGTTGGTTCCTGCGATGTTGCAGAGGATGACCCCGAGAACGCCGACGAGCCAGAGGGTAGGGTGCATTTAACCGTTGTTGGAGGCGAGGATTAGCCATCGGGCAAAGACATCGATCCAGCCTTGGTGAACTAGGGCTTCGATGAGAATGAACTGCGAGAAGGAGAAGGGTGCCAAAGCGAAGGGGAGACGAGTCAAGGCTGTGAAGAATGTGGGGAAGTGGGTGCGTAGAGAGGTATGAAGGTCACGTAGACGGTGCTGAAGGGTGGGAAAGAGCATCAGGTTCGCAGGTTCTTTGTCCCTTGGTTCCGGTTGCTCTGGTTTGGTCGTTCCGTCTAGCGTGGAAGACGGCGTGGCAGAAATTTCTTCCTTCCCATTTCTCTGCTCATCCGAGTCTTCCCGCGGATGCATCGCTCGTTTGAGTTCTGAGAGCATCGGGTCGTCCGACACCATATCCGTTTTCTCCCCGTCACTCCCGGCCGGCTGGCGTGGAATCTTCCCAGTGATGTACCGGTAATGGTCCCAACAAAGATCCCAGATGATCTTTACCACCGCAAACGGTAGCGTAATCATCCAAACGTCCACGTTGAAGAAGCTGAGGACAATAACCGCCACCAAACAAGTTCCCAACAAAATCCCACCCACCCAAGCTCCCACTGGATCGCGGAGCACTCCGCTTGGATTCAGGTGTCCCACATGCTGAAGCCTTCTCGGAATCTTCCCTGTCGTAAGGAACTGCCCCGCCAGGGCGAAATAAGCTGTAACGATACACCCAACGAAAGGCAAGATCGTATACGCTGTAAAAGCCACGTTGTTGATCCTGAGCCCTTCGCAGATCGTCACGTTGGTCAAGTTACCCACAAAGAGAACCATACTCGCCGTATTCGCCACGGCAAACTCTGTGACGAGCCAGGGAATGGGGTCGAGTCCTGTAGCGTTGGTGTAATATATGAGGAATACTGTCCCGGAGAGAACGACGGGGTCGTTTCCAAGGATAACACCAAGGAGGGTGAGCATGAGGTAGAAGTAGGTGAAGAGTCTGTAGCTGGAGGAGCCAGATTTGTTGCTGACCCAGAACGCGGCAGCTTGGAAGGCTCCTGTAATGTCGAGGGTGATGGCCATGTAAGCGAGGGAGAAAAACAGAATGAGGATGTTATAGGGCTTTATGCCATCTGAACAGAGGTTCCTAGTCAGATTGTTCGCGGGTGCATCGAAATGAGGACTGACCTGCGCCAGCAATCCCATTTCGTATCTGAGTATGCAGATGGTCAATCTAGAGTCCGACTGGGTGTTTTACAGGGAAACAAGACGCACCTGCTCGGGACCCAAGCATTGAGCAGCCCAGAGGATGGCAATCGTGATAATGGGTGCTGTCAACAAATCCAACGACACCTTCCTCCGCCCAAGATAAGGAAGTCGAATCCAAAATGCGAGCGGCTGAATAACCAGAGCGATCGAAATGATAAAGAATACGAGTGTAACAATCGAGAATCGAGTGATCATCGTGTGTAATGCAAGGGATATGAGTTCACCGTGAAGTCTGCACAGTGCACTGCTGGCAGAACACAAAAATCGTCAACCTTTTTTTTGTCGCTGTTAGTTTGCATAGGTTTGGGAAAGCCTGGGAAATCGGTCAAACAGTATCCTGAGACTCTCCGGTTGTGCTAGGAAACGGTGAAGATCTGCCCAAGAGCTCAACAAACATGCTAAGTAGTCGCTAGAGGTTTTCCTGACGAAGCCAGGTGGTGTTTGACCCTAGAGAACCGTTCAATCAAATCTGACGCGCTTTGTATGGTCTTGTGAGTACCCTCCCGGTCAAGCGCCCATATCTACACGAGAAGCGCTCGTCGAGTGAGATGGTCCCATTCTAGCTAGAGACTCGATTAAAGAGAGTGGGGGCCAAGGTAGTACATTTATGAGATTGAAGGGGAGAATTTTGGTATATTAGTATGTTTAAATGGCGAAATTCAGCTTTGAGGGACCTGTGACCCAAAAAAGAATTCAGGACCGCGAAAAACATTGGATCGATCCAGGTTCGAACTGGAGACCTCTCGTGCACAACTCTGACTTGGCATTACGACCCATGTGAGACGAATGTGATAACCAACTACACCATCGATCCCATACCGTTGAATTTTTGACCACACTATGTAGTTCTGCACTTGCAATCGATTGTACATTGCTTCCTTCGTCTTATCGATTATCCGATGTCTAGATGTGTCTGGTGCCACAAAAAACCACGAAAAATGGATCGATCCAGGTTCGAACTGGAGACCTCTCGTGCACATGGGCATGCAGATCAGACCGATACGGTTGAGACGCACCAGTCTGGTCCATGTGAGACGAACGTGATAACCAACTACACCATCGATCCTTGGTGAAGTCGAGTATGCTCGCTGGAATATATGTACGTAGAGTATACCCAGGTAACTATAGTTTTGGTAGAGACAGGGCATGGACTATGTGTATTCGTAACATGGCAGTGAAAGACCCTTTGGCACATCTCAATCGTCGCTGAAGTCTAAACCAATTGAAACGAGGAGGTTCAAGACATCATGGCCTTCTCAACTAGAACTTCCTCATCCGCTTGAATTGTGGGCGCTTGTGGATCTCAAACACACTGCTCAAAGCTTCCCGGCCGGTCAGCCCGGTCCGAGTCAGCACTGCCACCTGGACTCGCTTGGCAGCCCGTCGTGAATCTTCCTTGATCTCTTGTTTTTCCATTACCCCTCTGCTTGTCCTTGCCCTAGCACCTCGAAAGTCGACAATTTAGAAGCTCAAATGCTCACACTCAAGGGTCGTAGGACAGTCGAGGCCGTTTTCTCCGGCTTATGCCACGGAGGTCTGTTCGGTCGCACTCTATACCAGTCCTTTTGCCTTGGCTCCATACCAATTTCTCCGAGTCAATATTCATTCACTCTGGCCTTTCCCTTAGGTACATATAATCGCCTTTCTACAGCCTATGAGACTCAACGGATTTCTGATACATCCATCAGCGGCCCTTGACAAAAACATTCTTCCTAATTCAATACCACGTTCAAACACCAAACTCGGACCCACCGTCACCGACGATCCAGATCACTCTCATCCCGACAGTCAACTCTCGTTTCGAGACCATAGAAGCCTACATTACAGTTGAACATCCCTCCAGGCCTCATATGGGTGTCAGGTAGCGGGAGCGCAGCATGTCGACTCGGGCTCCTTCACCAGGCTGATGTGTACTTCGAAGCTTTGGCTCGCGGCGATTGACACTAACAATCATTAGTGACACACATAGACAGCTTCTGACATCTGCTTTTGGGATAGCGCAAATCCCCCATTGACTCGACCCAACGCGGGATGAGGATCTTGACCCGGAAGAGAAGGCCGACGTATTCTAGTACCCCTCCCTCCGACGTTGCCTCGAAATGCCTTTGTTGCACCCTTGCATGGAAAACTCAATTCAAGGCACGTCACTCGTTGTCGGGGAGTCAAGGATAGGGGAAATAGGTGTACTTGACGGATTCGGGATTCAGCTGAGGATGACCATTGCATGTAAGGCGAAACTTGGTTAGTCTGTGAACAGATAACTGTTTTCGAGTCCACAGATCATGAGAAATGACAAAGGTGACTGCCTCACAAAGAGACTCGCTTTCGAGTCCTCCTTATTGCGTGCACAACCCGAGACACGCTCTGGGTCGTTCCTGTTCGCGGGGTAGAGGCGCGGGAATGCGCCGCCCTTTAACTCAACAACCTATCACTATACATTTGTCCGCTTCCTCATTACGACAAACTCTGTCAGCCCCGAATGCTTCTGCGGGCGGAATCCTAGGAAATGTAGCTCCAGGCTACCAAGGACGCGTACCCTTCGGTATAAAAGCCCCTCGGTGCTGTCCCGGAAACGACAGAACTCTTCTTCTCTCATCTCTCCAGTCTCGTAGCTGTTTTCAGAATGAGACTTTCCGCCCTCGTTTCGCTCGCTGTTGCACTTGTGTCTGCATCCGGTGTAGTACACGCTTCTGTGCTCAACTCGAGACAGCCCAACCCCGATGGTGTCATCGTCAGTGAGTAACGCCTCGCCGACGATTTTGTCGCGCTTCTCACAACTTGCTGTAGACCTCAACAACCAGCTTTCTCTCCCTCATCCCCATGACACCAAGATTGGATCACGAGCCATTAACCTCGACACCAACAACATCCAAGGTCTCGCTATGTGAGTAGCATCTCCGCGGCTTGTATTTCTTAAGGTGTCTAATCGAGTTTTTTAGGGTTGGAATGAGATTCATGATGATCGACTTCGTCTTCTTCAACATCGTGGACCCCAAGACCTTCAAGGCCAAGCTCAAGGGAGACTTCTTCCCTCACGTCACCACCGCCGCTCAATTGGCCAACCCGGCGACTCAACCGGCTGTCGCTGCCAACATTGCCTTCTCTCAGAAGGGCATGACCCTCCTCGGTGTGAACGACAACCTCGGGGACCCCAACTTCAAGACTGGACAGGCCGCTGACGCCATTCGTCTCGGTGACCCTGGAACGACGAAGTGGCACAAGGAGTACCAGCAGGGTGTCATGGGTGTCCTTTCAATCGCTTCGAAGGACATGGACAAGATCAAGGCTGAGCTCGAGGCTATTCAGAAGATCTTTGGAAGCTCGCTCCAGGTTGCTTACACCCTTCACGCCCACGCCCGACCTGGTGCGGGTATGGGTCACGAACGTGAGTCGGATATACCCTTGGCTAGTTTCGAACGTCGCTTATTTCAATCTTTTCTTTGCTAGACTTCGGCTGGGTCGATGGTATCACCCAACCCGCTATCGAAGGTTGGGACACCGCTGCTACCATCACTCCGGGACAATTCGTCGCGAAGCCTGGTGTCATCCTTCTCGGTGAGGAAGGTGACAATGTTCCTCGCCCGGCATGGGCCAAGAGTGGATCTTTCCTCTGCTGGCGTCAACTTGAGCAACTCGTGCCAGAGTTCCACAAGTACTTGAATGAGACCGCCCCTGATGTTAAAGGACTGTCTCGTGACGATGCCGTCCACCTTTTCGGTTCTAGGATGAACGGACGATGGAAGAGTGTAGGCGTTCTCGCATGGGTATCCTCGACGACGATCGTTTGACACTTTTCTTTCTCTTTATTATAGGGTGCACCCATTGATCTCGCGCCATTCCGCGAAGACGAAGCTCTCGGTGCTGATCCGCTGAGACGTAACAACTTCAACTACGACCACCCCGAGCTCAAGGGCTTCAACATGAAGACTAACCAGACTATGTGCCCCTTCTCCGCCCACATCTTGAGGAGTCGCCCTCGTGGACACATCAAGCCGGAGCACCCTACCAGCCACATGATGCGCGGTGGTCTTCCTTATGGACCTGAAGGTACGAGTTTTCGAGCTTGTACCGTCTATGAGAGAGGGAAACTCATCACGGAGAATGAAGTTACCGAAAAGGAGCAGGCAGCCAAGAAGACCTTCTCTGACCAGGACCCCTCTCTTGAGCGTGGAATGGCTTTCGGTTCGTGTTCGAGACTTGTCCATGAATGGGCGAGGGTACTGAAGTCTGCGATTCCTCTAGCTGCCTACCAATCCAACCTCGAGAATGGCTTTATCTTCATCCAAGAGTCCCTCGTTAACAACCCTGAGTACGCGCTTTCCTCTCGATAATCCGAAGGCTTGCTGACATTCTGCTCAATAGCTTCCCCGCTGGCACGAAGACTGTAAGATCGAGGATTCTTCTTTATCTCGCTCTTCTCAATCTCTGACACGACGATATTACAGGGTGTTGACCCCATCGTCGGTTCGACTAACAAAGGAACTGTTGGGGACTCCCTTAGGGTCGTCAAGGGTATGGACTGGAACGACCATAACAAGGCTATCAACATCCAGAAAGGTTAGTAGCACAACGGTCTCGATGATAATTTGAAGCTGACGAGCGACGAATAGACTTCGTTGTCACCCGTGGTGGAGAATACTTCTTCTCTCCTCCTGTATCTGCTATCAAGGGCCGTTTGGCCCAGTAGATTCTTCATACCGTTCCATTCGAAGTGGAGGATTTGGACTCTTAGAATCGTACGCTAGCTATACTTCTTTCTTAATGTGTTCTCTTTTCTATCACTTGTCGTCGCTCGTTCGGGTTTTTCGTGCTGTATACGGTATCGTGTGCTAATATACAAAGGCATCTTGCCTGCCTCATGTCTTCTCGCTGCGTCTTTTATCCTCCTCGGAGAGAAACTCGACGGTTCTCAGCTCGAGCGCGTTAGTCTGAGCAGTGACTTGAAACGCACAGGTCGACTGATTTCTTTCGAATAAAGGTATACCAGATATGCTACTACTCATCTATCAGCATCGCTTCGATGCGTAAACTAGCCATACGATCACTACAGTCCTCCATGTCGACGTCCATCGAAGCGCTTTCCTCCGAAATTTGCGGCGAAAACGAGGGATTCTGTGAGATTGAGATAGTCTCGAAAGCCTCATCCACCTGCATCGGCTCAAGCGCTTGCTCGTGAGGCTTCCGGTCTACCAAGGTCACACCTCAGATGCTTCGTATAGGAGGAAAAAGGTGAGAAGCTCACCAGTACTCTCATCATCCTCTACGTAAGTGTCGAAGCAGTTGATGTCCTGGGGTAAGATTTCGACGATCGGATATCCCATCGACCGAACAAAGTCCGTGGTCGTAGGGTCGTACCCCTTGGCCTCTTGCCACTGTCGAACAAGATCATAGATTTCAGCCTTCCAAACACGGGGGCCAATGGATCGGCTTATGGACTTGTCGAAACAAGGGAGACCGAGGGCCATATAGTGTGCTTTGGACATCCTTGATTTCCCGTCTGGGTCAGCCGACCAGTAATATGAACTTTCAGCAGGTGCTTGAATCCAAGAAGCCACATCAGGAGCCTTGTCGGGCAGCTGTGGAGGAGGTAAGATGAAGAGGTAATATGGTGGATCGAATCGATAGTCACAGTCCTGGCGGGACTGACCACGAACGGAAGGAGTAAGTGAAAACCAGATCAGACCATAATATGGGAGCAAGGCTAGAGAGTCATTTGATGAGCGAGAGTAACCTTACCGTGCAATAGCCCAAGTATGGGGCACATACTGAAGCTTTCCCACTCTTCCCTTGGAATGTCCAAGACGTGGAAAACGTGGATGGCTTGACACAACCATGCCTCGTCGTAGTTACAAGGCGTTTGGTCTTGGCGGAAGTGGAAATCGAGCGATCCATGTTCGATGTAACGGTTCGATATCGTGAGCCTGAGTTTCAACGATAAGTTCAAAAAGCTAGCGGGTGAATGTTAAATAGGAAACGAACCGTGTCCTTCCATCCACGAGCGTCTTTGCTGGTTTAGACTCGAAGGAAACGCAATGAAAAGTGAAGGTCCAGGTGGTCTCGGGGAATTTGGCGACAAGCTGCTGATGGAAACGCGAACGCACGCGAGGGATGTGCTGACAGCAGTCCATTTCATCAGGGTTTATCCACATATACTGTTGAGAGAGCGCAGAAAGAACAAAGTCGCTCGTTGCATTTTGCACCAAGTAGTCGAAAAGTGCTGAATTGTTGTATGCGCTAAGAGGTAACGGAGAATGTCCCAGGTGTCGACAATTTGAAGACATCGGATATCTCCCCAAAGGTGGGAATTGATGATGAAGAAGAAAAAATGGGCCAGCAGGCCCAAGGCAGACATTACCCGTCTGTGGTCTGATCCAGATGTGTTCACCGCCAGGCCTGAAGCATGGATCCAAATATGAGGATATGGTTGCGAAAGTGGTAGGTGACAGATTCGAAAAAGCCTAAGTCATAACGAATAGGATCAAGACAGTGGCGAGTCGTTGATACGATTGACTTACGGTTTCTCCTTGCAGACGAAGGTAGCATAATATTGCGGGGGAATTCTGGTCGTGTTGGATAGCATGCGCAGCCGGGATCAATACTAATTGGGCAAGTAATATAAGACGTTGGGCCGGCGAGTGTCAATGGCGTATATATCACTCACGATCATGGAAGATGATTATTGGGATTTCCGAGTCACTGAAACCGCGCAGTTGCGGAAATAGCGGGTCCCTGGTTTGGATTGGGTCTCACCAAATATTAGTCTACGTGCCGAGATGGGCGCACCTGAGTTGGGAGAATTGCAGAGCGTCCATCTTGAACGCCTGCGCCAGGGCTCAGCTCGGAAGAAAGTCTCCATTCTTGTGACTCACGCGTCTTGCATCGCGCCCGGTGTACTTGACAAGTAGGAAGGGAGGAGACTCCCAAGTTTCGCTCGCGGTGCAAGCCAAGTGAAGGATACGTTTCGCCCTCGAGGTGTCGCTTCCCTCAATCAGCGACATTGACCGAGATCCTTCGTAAGTTCGTCGTGCCACTCCAGTCTCGAAGATTGTGTTCACAAGCTTGATTCGACCTGTCGGCATCCTTTCGTACTGAAAGTGATAGAGAACGTTAGTATTTACCAAGTAGAGAGATGTAATCTATACGCACCTCACGGTAAAGCTCCTCCTTCCACTCCTCTCCAGGAGGGAACCGGTGGCGATCTTGCGGTGATCGTGTACGGGAGTTGGATTGATTCCCGTGGACAACATTGAAGCTTAAGGTTCCTCCCGAGACCGAAATCCTTGGCGAGTTTGAATGATTGAACATCTGGTGAAAGATGACCGAAGCTGCGGAGATGGTGGTCGTTACAGGTCAAGCTCAAGTTCTATTTACTATGAGCGCTCTGCGGCCGATTGTCATGATGAACCATATTGGACAAGTCACGTTCGATTCGATATGAGGATGTGGATGATGGGCGAATTTCTGGAGGTGATGTGTTGGTAGTTGGCCAAGGCCGCTGGCGGCTGACTGGAGCCTGGAACACGTGAAGCTTTGAGTCGCGTCGGCGGTCGCGTACGTGCACTGAACGAATTTTTGAGGGTCTCGGCTCTCAATCTGAATTGCAAGACGGCTGGCGAGACTGACAGGGGGTGAGCTAGACTCACGCAATATTCGGTGATCTTCTGCTGCTACCTTGCCCTCAAATAAGAGGGACACAGAAGTCCCTCAGCAGCCTGTTGATCTGTGGGTGCCACTTATGCCAGGCTTGAGACCCGCCGCGCAATTCCGAGAATGTTTTTTCACAACGGATTTAAATACACGAAGAATCAGGTTCTAATCAAACAATGGATTCATTACAGCCGTGATCACAACACCAAGACAGAAGGGAAAACCCAAAAACTGATCGGTAGATTCCAAGCCGGTACCACGTCAGTTACTCGTTTGCGTCCTTTGATAACCTCCTCGGAGAGCGACTCCTCAGTTTGCAGCTCTCGCGCGTAAGTCCGAGCAGTGACTTAGAACGCATGGGTCAACTGATTTCTTTCAGACAACAGTATAGCTATGCTACTACTCGTCCATCCACATTGTTTCAACGCGTAGACTAGCCATGCGACTGCTACAGTCTTCCATGTCGACATCCATCGAAGCGCTTCCCTCCAGAACTCGTGGCGGAAACGAGGGATCCTGTGAGCCTGGGATAGTCGCAAAAGCCTCATCCACCTGCATTGGCCCCGGCTCTTGCTCGCGCTTTGGACCTACCAGATTCCAGAATTGTGAACACAAGAACACCCGTCAGACAATTCGTATCGGAGATAAGAGATTATGGGAAGCTCACCGGTACTCTCGTCGTTCTCTACATAAGCGTCGAAGCGGTCGTTATCCTGAGGCAGGATTTCGACGATCGGGTACCCCAACGAGCGAGCAAAGTCCGTGGTCGTGGGGTCGAATCCCTTGGCCTCTTGCCACTGTCGAACAAGATCATAGATTTCAGCCTTCCAACTATGGGGTGGATCGACGCAGTTTCGAAAACAAGGGAGATCGAGCTCCATACGGTGTGCTTCGGGCATCCTCGAGTTTCCGTCCGGGTCGACCGACCAGTAGTATAGACTTTCAGCGGGTGCTTGCATCCAGGAAACCACATCAGGAGTCGTATCGGGCAGCTGTGGAGGGGGTAGGATAAAGAGGTAATATGGCTCGAATTGATAGGAGTCATAGTCCCGGCGGGACTGAGCATGACCGATAGGATCAAGCGAGAAGGTGCAAGAATAATTTGGGAGCAAGACTAGAAACGGTTGATGAGCGGGGGGAATTGTACCGTGCAATAGTGCAATTGTTGAGTACATACTGAAGTTCTCCCATTCTTGCCTTGGAATGCCCAAGACGTGAAAAATATGGACGGCTTGACACAACCATGCGTCACAGTAACTTCCACAAGATGGCCGGTCTTGCTTGAAGTCGAAATCGAGTGATGTATGTTCAATGCTATGGTTCAATATCGTAAGCCTGAGGGTCAACCATAAGTTCAAAGAGCCAGATGGGAATGTTGAATAGGGAATGCACCGTATCCTTCCATCTTCCATGACTGTCTCTGCTGGTTTCTCGAGGTGGTGCGGCCGAAACAAAATGCAATGGAAAGTGAAGCTCCAGGTGGTTTCGGGGAATTTGGCGACAGGCTGCCGATGGAAACGTGGACGCACATGAAGAATGTGCTGATAGCAGCCAATTCTCGTCAGGGCGTGGCTGCGTACATTGTAGAAAGAGCGCAGTAAGAATAAACTCGTTCGTTGCATTCTGTATCAGGTAGTCAAAAAGCGCTGAACTATTATACGCGCTGAGAGGTAACGGAGAACAGCCTGAGTAAGGATAGCGTTGAGACGGCCATGCAGGCATGAAGAAGCTACGGATAAGCAAAGGGCCAGCAGGTCCAAGGCACACATCTCCCGTCTGTGGTCTGATCCAGATGTGTTCACTGCGAAGGAGATCCAGACCCGACTGTGACAATATGATCGAGACAGTGGCAGGCGGCAGTTTCGAAATAGCCTACATCATAATTAATAGGATCGAGATAGTGGCCTCATCGATTTGACTGACTTACTGTTTCTCCTTGCAAACGAAGGTAGCACAACATTGTCGGGGAATCTTGAGCGTGTTGAATAGCATGCACAGCTGGGACCAACACTGATCGAGCAAGTAATTACTAGTTGTTCGGTGGAAATGTCAACGGCGCATGTACTGGCACTCACAGTCATGAAAGATGACCATTGGAATCTGCGAGTCATTGAAACCGCGCAGTTGCGGAAGGACCGGGTCGCTGATTGGTCTTTAGTTTCGTAGGAGGCTGGTATAAGTGTTGTAGAAGGCGCACTCGAGTCGGGAGAATTGAAGGACGTCCATCTTGAACGCCTGTGCCAAGGTTCAGCAAGGGGGATGTCCGATTCCTTCTCGCGACTCACGCGGTATGCATCGCGTCCGGTGTACTTGATCACCAGGAAGGGAGGAGACTCCCGAGTTCCGCTCACAGTGCAAGCCAAGTGAAGGACACGTTTCGCCTGGGAGGTTTCTCTTTCCTCCGTGAGACGCCCTGAACCCTTATAGCTTTCTCCCTTCACCTCAGTCTCGGAAATCGTGTTGATGAGCTTGATTTGGCCTCTCGGCATTCTCTCGTACTGAAAGTAGTAGAGAACATCAGTAGGCATTGACTGGAAAAGTGACCTGTTCAGCACACCTCGCGATAAATTTCTTCCTTCCACTCCTCTCCAGGATGGAAGCGGCGTCGATCTCGTGGGGCTCCTGTATAGTAGTTGAGTTGATTCCCGTGAACGACGCTGAAGGTTCCGCCCGAGACTGACGTCCTTGAAGAATTTGAATGATTGAACATTTGACGAAAGGCGACCCAAGTTGCGAAAGATGGTGGTTGTTGAAGGTCAAGCTCAAGTGCTGTATTCTAGGAGCGCTCTCTAGGCTCGTGACCAGCCGTTCTTTCAAACTCCGCGCTAGTTGAGGCACAATGAGGAATAATTTCTGTGCTCGCGACAAGATGTCAATCAACGAAATTTGGCTAAGTCCATTGTCACAAATGGTCGACCCGCCAAAAAGTGAACCGTGCCTACCAGTCGGTAGGTGAACCTACCTGATTTCACACTCCGCGCTACCAAATTTGGACGCCATCACTAGCCCGGGTAAGGTCCACCTACCGACGGCTTGCGAGTCTACCCAGGTCCTAGACTCGCGTGGCCAGTCAGGTATGGCATTTGATGGATTGATGGGCAGGAGCAACATGCCATACCGACTGGGACCAACTTGGGGCCCAGAACCGTGTCACAGAATTGTGACATTTTACTTAGTCGTTTTCGCGTTCACCACCACCACCTCGAAGGATATCCCCTTGTATTCGCTCTCATTTCCCTCCCAAAACCGCAAGGACGTTGAGTGGATTGAGAAAGAGGCTGGGGATCCTGGGGGCGGAAAGTGCAGTGAGACTTGCCCCTTATGCACTTCAACTCGAGCGCCACGGGTGCTTGCAGGTCTCGAATACATGCTACTCATATCCTTTGCGCTAAGCTCGAGTTCATTATAGTTACTTACAACACAGAGCAGAACTGTACTACAATGCAACCAAATGCACGAAGAAAGCCCAAAAATAGGTCGGAAGATTCCCAAAAACAATCTATTTGCTTTCTTCCACGAGCGTGTCAAACTGACAGCCGCATGAAGAAAAAGCAAAAAGAGAGTGAAGAGGGATTCCCTGGGGAAGATTCCCCCGACGACACAAGCCAGTACTGCAATAGCAAGGTCATCTCGTCCCCGAGTTGCAAGCAGAGCTCGAAGGAACAGGGGCGGCAAAAATTAGATAACCAAATACGGAGGGCGGTGCCCTCGTAATAGTGGTTAAACTATTAAGAACAGATACTACACTTGATCTAAGCCAAAAGGCCAGAGTGGTAAGGATTCAAAATGTCGGGTCCGAGTATTTATACTTTCACAGCGCGCACGGACCACGTGTAGGGTAGGTCTGTTTGGACCGCGGTTTGCCTTCTTCGGCTTATTTTCTGACCAGGGATTGCTCAATTGTTCCTCCGGTCCTTCTTGCGCGTTCCGTACTCTCCGCCTTGTGCGGTCACAGTCGGCTTGAACCTCTCTTCAGTTTGGAGTGGTCCTCAACAAATTGGAGCAGATCCCCTCGAGGACCGTTCTAATGCGAGCTGTACTGAATGTAAAACGCTGATATCCATTATCCGACACAGAGGCCACTTTGAATCCTCCAGGCTGTGCATGACGATGGCCATGCAATGACGGACTAATGTTAGAACGTATATAGACAACAAACCGGCGCTGAAGGTGGAATAAAAGGTTCGACTTACTTGCCTTTTCTCAGTCCATAACTTGTTCGTTCTCAGATTTTCCATGACTCGTAGCGCCAATAGTTTTGCCCTTGTCTTGCTCACCTTTGGTGCAGTCTCGTGGGCGCAATCGGGTCTGCCTACCTTCAATTGGACGACCGTAAGTGCGATCGTGGTTTGTTGAATTTCACTATTGTTGTTGTATACTCATCTTCAGCACAGATCGAACCAAGTACATCATTGTCGTGGGTAGACTGTTATGAACCGCCCCTTCGATGTGCAAGATTCGAGGTACTTCGCAAAACTCTACTCAGCCCTCTTTGGCCGCTGACGTCCGCATAACACCTTCAGGTCCCTCTGAATCATTCCCAGCCAGACGACGGAAAGACATCCGCAATTGCAGTCATCAAGTACCCCGCTGCTGCTAACGCTTCGACTCAAGGCGGACCCATATTCTTCAACCCAGGTGGTCCGGGTGGCAGCGGCGTTGAACTGGTCATTGCACTGGGCGCCAGGTTGCAGAGAATCGTCGGAACCCAGTTTGACGTTGTCTCCTTCGACCCTCGAGGTAGATAACGTTCCTCTCGTTTGAACATAACTCACGCTAACTCTGTTTCCTCGTTGATGTCAGGGATCGGCGCGACCACTCCTAAGATATCCGTGTTTAACTCCACAGAAGAAGCGACTCGGTTTGTTTCTAGTGAAGTGTGGGACCTCAATGCTACCTCTACGGCCCTCGAGGAAGAATATGAACGATACCAACTCTTCGGAAAGTTGGCCGCCGAACGCGACGTCGATGGCTTCTTGAGCCATGTCTCGACAGACAACGTCGCGCGTGATATGCTGAGCCTTGTGGAAAGCATGGGACAGGAAAAACTCCAATACTGGGGCTTCTCGTGAGTTAATCGTTTGGCTTTTCGAGCCTCGCATTCACATCAGAATCACACACAGTTATGGAACAGCTCTGGGGTCTACATTTGCAACGATGTTCCCGGTGAGACCTTTTAACATCATCACCGTCTGCGAAGGTTCTGACCGGTTTATGTATTCAGGACCGTGTAGGTCGTCTCATCATCGACGGCTGCCTAGACATGGACAGCTACCTCAGAAGTGAGTTGAACTGTGCTATCTCCTGGACCTGTATGCTGACGCTTAAGGAATCCCCGCATCCACAGACGATCTCGGGAACCAAATGGCTGACGCAGATAAAGCCATGCAGTGGTTCGTTGATAGTTGCGTCGCCGCAGGGCCCGAAGCCTGTCCTTTGCACGCCTCCTCTTCTGCCGAGGTCAACGCGAATCTGAACTCCCTGCTGGAAGACATACGTGCCAACCCCCTCGAGGTGGAGCTGGATAGTAACACCACCGTGGCCATCACATACGACCGTCTACGGTCACTGATTTTCGGCACGTTGAACACGGTCGCAAGTTACCAAGAGCTCGCTACTGGTTTGAAACAACTCTCGGAGGGTAATGAAACTTACGTCGCGGTGGGAATGTGCGTTTCTTCTGCCTCTTTAAATTGGTTTTGCTTTCTGATTGGACATCAGTGCTGGTATGCTCCAAAACCAAATCAAGTCCAACGAGGGGTTCGTCGCGGTGGAATGTAGTGACGCTGATCCCCTGGACATGGGCCCTTCGGAGTTGAGGAAATACATGGCCGGTATCAATTCGACGTTTGCAGGACTGGTTGCGATACAGGCAATGACGAGTTGCGCGTACGTTCTATTGACACCCGATCGACTTCTGTCCGTGAATCAAATCTGACAAAATGTTCTTAAAGGGGCTGGAAATCTCACCCGGAGAGTCGATTCAAGGGTCCCGTTGGTGCTAACACCAGTTTCCCTCTCCTCATTATTGGAAACACTGCGGGTGAGCTCCATTAGGTTTCATTCCGGCTTTTTGACGTCCGCTCAGCGACATCTACTTTTCAGATACGGTTACCCCTCTCAAAGCGTGTGTGCCCATTCGTCTCCTTCCTTCGAACTGGTCGGGGCGCTGACCAAAATTCCTTTTTTTTAGAGCGCAGAAGAACCACGCAGCTTTCCCTGGCTCTGGTCTCCTCGTTCAAGATTCTCCCGGGGTAAGTTGAAGCATTACCTTCGTCTGTACGTCTCCTTCCCCAATTTCTTACTCATGGTCTCGATCTATCTAGCATACCTCACTTGCCGCGTCGTCCCTCTGCACGTCCCGAGTCGTCGCTGCGTACTTTGCGAACGGGACTCTGCCCGAAGAGGGAACCGTCTGTGCTATCGACCAGGAGTTGTTCCCACAAGCTGGAAGTGAGGAAGCGAGTGATGTGACTGCGAGGACTATCGGCACGCTCTTGAGGAGAGGTTGGTGAGTAGCAAGTTGTGTAAGTTCGTGGCTCTTGAGAGTCGGACAATATTTAATAGCGAGTACTGACCTATTTCGATCAATTCGAATGTCACAGGTCACACGGCCCAAAATTTTCGAAAATTTTTCGAATGGTCACAAGGTCACAGGGGGTCCATTCGAATTGCCCCACCCTGTGACACCTCCGAGCTTGCCAAATTTGGCTTCTCGGGCTCGATATTCGAATTTTCTTCGTCGCGTCACAGGTCACGGTGCGTTCATACGAATTCCCAATTTCGTATGAACTGGTCACCGGTCACAGGCCATTCGAATTGATCGAAATAGGTCAGTACGGTATGTTTGACTTATTTATTATCCTATACAATTAGATTATGAACATATCTCGATGGAATACTCAATGCCTCGGAGCGACTTGGACGCGATGAGGGTGGAATGCGGATGGCCGTCTCTGTTCAAAGTGACGTTTGAAAGAGAGCCAGATCGGAAGCGTTGCTGCGGCTTTCATTGACCGTCGCCAAGGGAACAAACAAGCTCCGAGGTTTTTCCGACGGTATTACGGCTGACAGAACGTTCAACGTTGTACATTGACCTTCGGCTTTTTCCGATACACCTCAACTCGCAACCACCACTGTTTGTTCTTCACTTTTGCGTCTATCCTCGACCGACATCACTGTGATATGCTTGCAACTCACTCCTTCCGGATTGGTTTTCAAGTCAAACTCTTGCCCATCGTCAAGACTTAAGCGAATCGAGGCAAAATTAATTTGAAACTCCTATGATGTCGTGAGTTTGTTTTCCAAGTTCGGCAATGTGGCAGAATGTGGCCCGACAGTAAGAAGGTCGTTCCGTCTCTGAGGTCGGCCGAGTGTGTGCTCTTCCTAAATGAGCATGCAGCCTGAGTCTAGGGCTTTGACTCTTCTTAAGCTCTGGTTCGGGTAGCCGTGTCTTCTTACACTCTACAGTGTTGATATGAGACCCGCAAGTGGGGAAGGTTTATTGTATCAGGGTTAATCCTAATTCCACAACGTACATCGTACGGCAACTCCCGGTGGCAAAGGGCTCGGAAAGAGTTCGCCGTGCTGGAGCCACATAATCACTTGGCGTGAGCGCGAGAGGCAGGTGGAGGCACTGGGGAGAAAGTTCACAGCTCCTTCAAACCTCTCTCTCTTTCCTACTATTAATTGGTTCGCTCCGCCTTGGAATCAGTTACTCCTTCCCCCCTCCTCTATGCCCTCTCCTTACTTTAATATCCAACAAACCCAAGGCGGACCCATCCAACCAGCAGTGGCTTCGCAATATGCACGCGAAAGGCATTCCTCAGCCTCTACACTGGTTGGTTCACATTTTCTTCTTAATGGCAGCAGTCTTACAACCCCTACCGTAGCAACCGGACTCACCGTACACAGCTATGTCGAGTAGTAGATCAAGTCCAGCGGCGTCCGAGAGGCTTAGAGACAAGGTAAATCCTTGCCATCGAGTCCCCGACACCTACTTACATCCATTATTCATCGCGACAATTATGGTAGTTCAAGCTGTCCCCCGATCCCCGAAGTTGGGGTGTAGATCTCAACGACAAGAATCTGGACGAGGGTCGCGACCATAAGAAAGGACGCTTGAACGCTCGCGCGTTGTCCAATATTGGGTGTTTGGCGGTCCTTGTGATCGGTGTATTGGCTCTTTTGTGCGTCCCTTGGTTCATTGCTACTTTTCCACGTGCTTATACGCTACGTATGATAGCGCTGGCTACCCTATCTACGCATTCATACATAACAAAGCCATGTCAAAGCGTGGTGGATTCGATCTTGGTGGGATAAATGCCTCGGGGCAGGTCAGTCGTATATCTCCCGTCAAAGGCTCTGTTAACTTGATTGTCTACAGGTCCCAGAGATGCCAGGACAACGTGGACTCATTGACGTAGATACCCCTCCGGAAGCTTATACCATTACCTCTTTCCATGATAAGACCACACAGCTGCAATTGGTGTTCAGCGACGAGTTCAATCAAGAAGGCCGGACGTTCTATCCCGGCGACGATCCTTATTGGGAGGCCGTCGATTTACACTACTGGGGAGTGAGTCTCACAAGCAAAGTCATGGCGTGGCTGATACTGACCTGGAGTTCGTTTGAAGACCAACAACATGGAGTGGTACGACCCCGCGGGACTTATAACGGAGAATGGATCGCTCAAGATTACACTTTCCGCGACGCTCAACCATGACAAGGATTACATGGGTGGAATGATGTCGACCTGGAATAAATTCTGTTTCACTGGCGGCTTGATTGTCGCCAACATCATGCTGCCGGGACGGTCTGACGTTGTTGGACTTTGGCCTGGAGTATGGACGATGGGAAACCTCGGTGCGTTGACCTTACTCTTGTCCATGCGTCCCATGATGCCTGAGCATGAGAATTTACTTAGGAAGAGCGGGTTACGGTGCGACCAACCACGGGACGGTGAGTATTACTATAAAAACTCAAACTGTTTACGATATGTTTATCACCACATGTCAGTGGCCGTATTCGTATGACTCCTGTGACGTTGGAACACTACCAAATCAGACGTTAAACGGTCTTCCTTACCTGGCGACTACTGGCAACGACCAACAATTCGGAGGGGCTCTTTCGTATCTTCCTGGACAGCGCTTGTCTAGGTGTACATGCCCTGGGGAGCCACATCCTGGTCCGGTCCATAGTGATGGGACGTATGTTGGCCGCTCAGCTCCCGAAATTGATATGATAGAGGCTCAGGTCGGACACAACTTTGTTGCTCCGGGATCGTCGACGCTGGTGGGAGAGGTGTCCCAGTCCGGTCAGTGGGCTGTGAGTAATATTTCTCCCTCAATTTAGGCGACGTCGTTGATGGCGCGTCTCTTGAAGCCTTTCAACTATAAATACGAATGGTTCGACGGTCCCGGAAATTTCACCATAGATGACCCCACTATAACGGAACTCAATAGTTACCGGGGTGGCGCGTTGCAGCAGGCGGTGTCCTGTGTGAGCAAAACTAGTAGGACTCAATTTTCTCCGTACAAAGTTCTATGCTCATATGTTCCGCGCAGACCAACAATGTTATAGTCAAATACCCGACCCATGCTTCACGATTTATGGATTTGAGTATAAGCCTGGTTACGACGATTCGGTAAGGCGTTCGTCGTTCTACTGTTATTATCTTCCAAGTGGTTTTTTCATTCGTTTTCCTGGAATTAGTACATCAGCTGGATTAACGACGGCAAGAAAGTTTGTACAGTCATGGGTAAGGGCCTAGGTGCGGATCCCAGAGTAGAGATTAGCGATCGACCAGTCCCTCAAGAGCCGATGGTATGCTTAGTCCCCACTCCTATCACTAGAGGGGATCTGACTTGGACAATTCCCACCTCTGACCTGAAGTATATCATCACCAACGTCGGGATGTCACGTAACTTCGGAGATGTCGATCTAGAGCATCTCGTTTTCCCCGCACATATGTACGTGGACTACATTCGGGTGTATCAGCATCCGGACCGTATCAATATTGGGTGTGATCCCAAAGAATTCCCGACGCAGGCGTATATCGAGGAGTATGTGTTGTTTCCTTGACCGGCTTATCGTGCAGTCCTGATCTTTGCGTTTTCTGTGAAGGTACAAAGAAGCTTATACGAACGCTAACTTGACGACGTGGGATCAGTATGGGCAACAGTGGCCAAAGAATCGACTAGTTGATCAGTGTTAAAGGAACAAGGAATACGCTAAGTACGCTGAACGATTTCTCTGGCGGACGGACATTTTACAGTACAACATGTACCTACCAAGGACTGTAGAGGGCTGTAGGGTCGGACTCGCTATATAGCTCAATTTGGAATGAAGTGAGGTTGATTTTGTCAAAGAACCGGGCTCGGGCCCGTTTGACTGCGTGTCGATGTCGTTGGCTTCAAATCCGATTCTTACAGGCTCATGCCAGGACTGGCCACTCCGTCCGTGATTAATTGATATCTCGCTCGCACGGAGCGCCTGGGGATCCCGAATGACTTATGTGGATTGCCTCAAGGAACTCGCGTGGTCTTGAGCCCCTTCTGGCCTTGTCTTCGTCTTCTCATGATCAAACGGAAGACAGCGATTCTCTCGGTCGCTGCCCCTTGAAAGACCCTGTCTATGTCAGTAGTGTAACAATGCCCGCAGAAGACTCACTGCCCGGGGGAAATGTGCACTGTGCGCGTCGCTTGTGCTCAGGCTCAGGGGGGCCAAGTCTTGTTACCGTGAATAGGGTGCCTGTCCGCACCTCATCTAGGTAGAGAATACCGTGAAAAGCGATGAACATGAATGATACCAAGTGCCGGCGCCCATCAGTTCAGAGACGTCGGATATCGTGCGATGTAGATATTGAACGTTATGAATGGAACTATAGGCCGCTGAGTGGCTAATCCAGCGCAGAGTACCAGCGTAACGTGCAAACATGGAAGAAGGAACTTCCAAGCGTATGAAGGACTCGTCTAAATCCCCGCAAGCAATTCGAAGCGCCTATTACTGACAGCGGCGCCAAACAGCGGTGGCCGTCGGGAATTTGACAAGAATTACGGAGCATGTGTGGCCCGGAGAGACTCTTTTCGCAGCCTAGAGAACTGAGGAAGTATTATTGAGACCATTTTGGGGCGGAATTTCTGTGGGTGTCCATGTGAGACGAGACAAGGACGAAGGTGGGACCGTGAGACAAATTTCGGAGTAGATCCATTGTATCTGATTCTCACGTGTGTCTCGTCTGCGCCTACCAACACCCACCAGGATCGGTATGGCTCACTTTCTGCTATCAACGCCCACAACGTGTTTTGTGGTTGACATGCACCAGTCATAGTCTCCCGCGGCTTCGAATCCGATAGATTTGTGTCGAATTTCTACTTCCTTTGCACCGGCCCAAAATTTTTGACACAAACCCACCGATCGTTCATGTCAGGTTCAGGAGTGCTAGGTAAGTTTATCCAAATCGAGTAATCTCAGTGAATCCTGGAGCACATAAAAAGTCGACGCGTACTTCTGCACTCCCCATCCCCCTCCTTCTTTCTTTACCACCACAATCACCACCACCACCACCATCACCATGCGTTCCTTCTTGATCCTCTCTGCCCTCGCCATTGCCTCTGGTAAGTAATCCGACATCGCTGTTGATCTCGCGCTTATTGGACTTGTCTTCTTTTTGGTTGACCTTGCAGTCACTGCCCACGTTGGCAAGCGTCAAGAGGAAGCCACCGGCGCTCCTGAGACCTCTACCACCATCGTCGACTCGAGTTCCGATGCCTCTCACTCCACGTCCGCAAGCAGCACGGCGAGTGGCTCTGCAGACCCCTGTCTCTCGCCTTGCGACTCTGCATCTGTAGTTTACAGCGTGCGTGCTTTCGTTTCTTGTTCTCGCCCTTGAGTACTGACTATATGCGCTTATATAGAGCTGCCACAACGAAGCCAACTCCCTCGCCTGTTTCTGTCAGTCGCGTAGCATCAACACCCTCGCTGCTTGTGCTTCCTGCAGGAGGACTAACGGTCTCAATGACGAGGCCGAGGCTCTCGAGGAGCAGATTGGTGGTATGTCGCCAACACGCTGGCTACTGTGGATGTATTCTTAGTCTCTTTTCAGGAATCATCGCAGCGTGCAACTCCCAAGGCTCGACCAGTGTGGCCCCACCCACCGGAGTTACCATCACTAAGACAGCTACGCTCGCCAACCCATCCCAGATCACCGCTCCTCCCGCCGCCAGGATCTCTTCTGCCTCTGCCAGCGGTAGCAAGTCCTCATCAGCATCCAGGTCTGGCGCGTCTTCTTCGCCGTCTGGTGGAGCTACTGCCAACAACAACGGTGCTAGTGCCGCCTTTGGCGTCGCCGGTGGCCTTGCTGGCCTTGTCGGTGCTGGAGCTCTCGCTCTTTTCATTTAGGTTCCATGGTTCGATTGGTTCGATTTTGGTACTTTAGGCGTTCTCTCGTTTGGTTTACAGTAGATCCTAGGTTATTGTAGTACATATGCCATGTATGTAGCGTACACTCATTATATAGTCTTCGTCCTGTCTTTGCGCGACGCACAAACACACGTACGAACCTTTTGGAGTTGTTCCCACAAGAGATTAGAGCGAAACAGTCAGAGATTCGTCATTTGGGTTCCAGCTATCTGATTTCTGCGCGGCGAAGCCATCGTGGGCCTACATTTATCGCCCAGGAAAATCGGGCCCATCAGGGAAATCTTCGAATACTCGCACTTGGGTTGTACAATCTGGATAGCACGTTCAGCGCTGCCTCGGTGGCGTCGTGGACTGCTACCATCTTGCAAGACTTTCTCGGAATCTCTCTCTTCGGTCTGGACATCCGTTCTCGATCCGCTCACCCTCGCCTGATCGTCTTTCAGAGAATTGTGCCGAAAACAGTGTAATCCCTATGCTGGAAACCGTTAATGCATCGACCGTGTTGTATTGTCATAAAAGTGTCAGAATTCGTAAGCGTGAAGGTCAACAACGAAGGACAAGCCATGAAGGGCTATGGCAGAAAATATTACACGTGGTGAATACAAAGTGTGAACAAAAGTGCGTATACAACAAATGCGTGTGAGGCAGAGAGTCCGAAAAGCAGACTATCGAGAGTCATATGCGAGGCGGATCATCGGGAGAATAAATGAAAGATCTGGCAAAAGAAACAATAATTACGCAGAATGAAAGGAGAGAGAAAGGAAGAAATGAAGGATGAGATACATAAGAGGTACAAAAAGCCAGTGAGCGAATTTTCGCGCGCATGGTTTTGCGGAGTGGGTGTGCGGAGTGAAAACGGAGGGGGAGGCGCCTAGTAACCATGGACTAGACCATCTTCACACAAACTCGTTTGTGTTCTTCCCAGTCGTTCTTCTGGTGTTCGGGGGAACAATACCTCACCAGCCGGCACTTGCTGCAGAGTTGGCCCGGTACCGTCCCCACCTTTCGTTTGCTGTTCATCGATTCCTCGGACCCTTCTGTGCTCCCGTCTCGGTCGCTCGCTTTTGGGAAACCAGGCGCAGGTTCTTCTGAGAAGCATATGTCACATTCGATCCAATTGCACATCATGCGCTCCTTCACTTTCTTCCCAAACTTTCCGACTCGTTTGATGTCCAGTACAGCAGCGGTTTCGGGTCCACGTCGAGGGAAACGGATCATCTCACAGTCGTCTGTGCAGCATGGGTTGGGGCAGCCGGTAGGGTAATCGTAGAAAATGTCCTCATCGGGAACATACGAGGGATGTGTAAAGAGGATCTGAGAGTAGGACGTCGTTTGGTGCGAGAACAGGATAAGGAAGCGTGGTTTCTTCTCATAAAGCAGTGCACGGAATGTGAGATCGATTTGGGGGAAACAAGGTAACCGTCGATGACGATGAAGGGCGTGTGTTATCCGCATGTCTTTGTGGCGTAAAAAACGAAATAGGGAAATTAGCCATTGTTGTCCTCAGGGGAGAGAAAAAGGGGCCTTGTGCCACTCACTTTCATATTGAATCTGTCGCTCTATACTCGGTTTGCATACTCGTCCAAACGTGTGTTGGCAAACAAGTTTGAAGTACTCGGTCACATCGTCCATCTCCTGCTTCTTCAGATCGGTGACAATGATGAAGATATCGTCGCATCCATTGTCGTGCATGCCCCGTAAAAGCATGAGTTCGGGTAGCTATTGGACAGAAATGCAGAACTTAAGAACCAACGAAAACGAGAACGAGCAGACTGATTTCACGCACCATGGTAAAGACAACAGGCATCATGGGAAGCTTTCTATCTTGCATAGACCGATGATAATAGACGTGTGTTTTCCATGTTCTATCGAGGGGTATCAATCTCCCAGTGTCGACCGTTCTGCAGAAGATATTTTCTGGAACAAAATCTCCTTTATTCCATAACAGCGTCTGCTTGTGATTGTGTGCGTGTTTTCTCTCGCGAATGCCCATAAACCAGTCATGGTAAGCGTCGTGGGGGTGTCCTCGATGTTCGAGCCATTTGTCAATAAGCATGTCGGTTTTATCGTGGTCGAGCGTGTCTTTGACGAGCTCTGACATTTCCAGGGTAGGTGGTGTGAATAATGAGTACCTAGGTTGCCGTTTTGCCATCGGGAAAAGGGTATTGAGGGTATTCGAGGAGGAGAAGATGGTGGTGAAAGGCAAGATGGGTCGGAGTATTATTTACTCACCGGCGCTTCTTTACTGCCCTCATGATACCAAAGTTCATTCATACAGATCGGTGAACCGACGCCGTGACCCACTTGATCCTTCTTTCCCTTCAACCATGAGGATCTCCCTCTTGCTGGTTTCTCTGGTCTCAGCAGGTTCCGCTCTCGCTGCCCAAAATCTCAATTTGGGCGGCCAGAGCATCAACCTATGGAGGCTCAACAAGGAAGAACCTCGAAAAGCTGATGCCCGACGTGTCGTCGTTCAGAACGGCAACGCAGGCGTGCAAGCTCGTCAAGAAGAGTTTCCTGAACAGTGGTTCGAGCAGCCAGTAGACCACTTCGACAAATCGCAGGGGACTTTCAAGCAACGGTACTGGTTCAGCACCAGACATTACAAGGCAGGTGCTGGTGGTCCCGTATTCGTTCTGGACGGTGGGGAAACAAGTGGACAGGTACGTTATTATTCTCCTGTCTGCTGCGCATATCCGTCTCAAACTCTCTATAGGACCGATTACCCTTCCTGGATACGGGTATCGT
This sequence comes from Marasmius sp. AFHP31, assembly GCA_024721195.1. Lineage (NCBI taxonomy): Eukaryota > Fungi > Basidiomycota > Agaricomycetes > Agaricales > Marasmiaceae > Marasmius > Marasmius sp. AFHP31. Next base: position 52,294 of record JANHQD010001656.1, on the reverse strand, counting down.
AGATATCCTTTCTAAGGCGACAGGCGGTGTAGGGGTCATTTTGGAGCACAGATATTACGGTTGGAGAGCCTATCTCGCTCGACACCATGCTTGCTGACCTCCGCTGTCTAGGCACATCTTTCGTGACTCAAAATCTTACCACCGATTCGCTCAGGTCAGATAGCCATCTATTTCCGGCTCGTTTTCTCATGCCCGCATGGCAGGTTTTTGAACAATGATCAAGCTGCGGCTGACAGCGCCAACTTTATGGCAAAGGTCAAGTTCCCAGGCATTAGCGAGGACCTTACTTCCCCAGGCACCCCTTGGATATACTATGGGGTCTGTCTGCTTTCCCCATTTCACACGAAATTGTTTTTAACTTCTTCAACCCGTGACTAGGGCTCATATGCTGGTGCCCGGTCAGCCCACATGCGCGTTCTCTACCCCGAGCTCGTGTTCGGTGCCATAGCCTCCAGCGGTACGTTCTCTGCCGTTCTATAAACATTTCGCGGCCCGCGAGACTAAACTGTTTCAAAGGCGTGACACATGCTGCCTTGAGCAATTGGGAATACATGGACGTCATCAGGCTCGCTGCCAACGCTACTTGCTCTCGCAATCTTGTAGGCTCCGTCAACCGGATTGACGCCATCCTTGAGCAAGGAGGTTCACAAAGCAAGACTTTGAAGGCGCAATTTGGTATCACCACTCTGACCCATGATGATGATTTTGCTTCTTTGATCACGGTGGGGTGTTTCAAGCTCGTTATAACCGGGCTGGATGTAACTCACCTTCACCTGTAGAGCCCCCTCGGCGCATGGCAAAGCAAAAACTGGGACCCTGCAGTCGGAAGCACGAGTTTCGACACCTTTTGTAACGCGATAAACGAGCCACCTGCGGGGGTTGATCATTCGGCGGTGAATTTGGACTTTGAGAACCCAAGCCGATTAGTCTCCATCGGAAATGGACTGGCTGTTGACTATGCGCTAGCGAACTACGGCAATTACATCAAGACGGTGTGTAGAAAAGAAAATCCTTTTCTTTCAAGGTAGCCTTTGTCTGACGCACATTTTCCTTAGCGTGTAGTTTCGCGTTGCGGAGGTTCTCAAGACACTGTACGTACTACTGCTCACCTAGTGAGCGAAGTGTTGACGTTCTCTACTCTGGCAGTGCTTTGGTACATACAACGATACCGTTTACCAAGCCACTGGTCTCGATCAGGATTGGAGGCTATGGCAGTTCCAAGTGTGTACACAATGGGGTTATTTCACCGTACGTGTTGAGCTTCCCCTCTTATTATCCCCTAGTCCAATAACTTTTTGTATAGACCGCGCCACCCAATTCCACGATACCACGCATCGTTTCCAATCTATTGACCCTCGATTACCTCGACAAAATCTGTGCTCAAGCTTACCTCCCCGGAAAGTTCTTCTCTGTACCGAAACTTCCCGATGTCGAGTCGGTCAACAGGCTGGGTGATTTCGATATAGCAAAGGATCGGCTTGCGATTATCGATGGTGAAGGCAAGCATTTGGGTTTCAAAACGGCTCCATTTTCAGCACTTATGAGATATCCATAGTTGACCCTTGGAGGCCCGACACCCCTCACAGTCAGTACTACGCCAAGGACAGACCAGATACGATCATTCAGCCTTTTAAGCTCATTCCTGGTATGCGGTGTCCATGTTCCCTTTTGACTCGAACTTCGCTAACACAGCTCGTAGGTGCTGTGCATCACTGGGACGAGAATGGACTTGCGAACATCAACGACGAGCCACCCGAAATCATCAAGATTCACACCGAGATGATCGGTTTCGTCAAGGAGTGGTTGAAAGATTTCAAGAAGCCATGAAATTACGAAACGTACTCTATATGATATGTACATGGTGTGTCACGTCCCCAGACTCCAGATCAAAGCGAGTGAAAAGATATCATTGATGTGGTTGAGCCGAACCAAAGCTTTCCATGACGTCCGAGTAGTTCATGAACGACATCCACCGGTCGTTGTACGACGCGTCTAGATTATAACTGGGACCGTGTCCGTGGGCCTGGTACCCAGCTGTATCCACTGATCCGAATCCTTCCCGTGTCTGCCGTTGGGAGTGTGAATAACCACTCTCGTACCGTTGACCTCCCCCTGCAGGATGAAAATCGTGGTAATTCAGTCGATGTTGGTATATTGGACCAGAAGACGTCTCGTGGAAAAGGCTCTCCCAGCCTTCTGACAGGTCGGACTGAGATGATGTGGACGTAGTTGCTGGACAAGACTGATATGGGTTCGAGAACGAACCGTCTGCGTGCGAATACGTGGAGAGAGAGCTGTACGGTGTAGGCGAACTACTCGGCTCGTTTGAGCTCGGCATGTTTGTGAGGGGCTGCGATAACAGTGAATCAGCAGGAAGGGTGGAAGGGGCGGCAGCATCTTGTATCCGACTTGGTGTACTCTGATCCCGCGAACGAGGTGAAGATGAAGCGGACTTGCTTTCGTCTTTCCGCGAGTAGATGACGGTAGGCCGACCGACTATGACCGACATTTCGTCCTTTTCGTGATTCGGAGGAGCCACGGGAGAAGCAGAGGCAGAGGCCAACGTGGGAATCACAATCTGGTTCTGGGTTTTTCCCTGATAAGTTCTCTGCGCGTCGAGTGCTTTTCGCAGGATCATCTCAAGAACTGGCTGCCGAAGCAATAGCAGGTCAGTGAGATGGTAAAACCTCACCATCTCAATGAACAACGTACCAGAGCCTTAGCCGCCCGGCTGTTGATCGACGCTGCCTTTCTGAACACGTTGCAAGTCATCCTCAGCGTATCCAGCGCCGGAGGCTGCAGGTTGAGGTGTAAGCCCTTCATAGCGACGGTTCCGACAACAACCTGTCCGTAATTGCGAGTTTGAGCGTTGTACAGAAAGGTTGGGAAGCTCGACGACCTACCGCAGCTGCGAATGCAAACGACCATATCCTCCACACCCGTGCAGTAAGCAAAGGTGTCTTCGTGTATTGCGAGCGTGTATCGTCCAGAATCACGCATGCACTATGGTAGGCTGTCGTTACTGACTTGCCGTATGGGCTGAGTAATGGATTTTCGGGGTAATCCGTCATCGCTTGAAGGAAAAACGCTCGATGAAGGTAGAGTAGCACTGGAAAATGTCGGCAACTGTCAGAGAGGACAACGCGAGATAATGATAAGTAAAGAAACTAAACTGAGATCCTGATAATGAGAGCGCACGAAACGACGCATCGATTGTGCTGTCCCCTCGGATTGTGCCTGAGCATCCGCAGGTGGAGTGACAAACTGACGAATTTTCTGTTCAAGCTCGAGTACGCCCTCATACGGAGGTGGTTTAGTGCCTAATGTGGCTCGAACTACAGGAAGTAGACATGCTGTTGATGCTTGGAACCCCCAGATGCCGACTTACGGAGACGAAGTTAGTATTGTCGAGATCAAAGCTGACAGACACCCACATCCTAGAGGGACTTCTCCCTGTTGGAACTTATCTTCTTCCTCAGCCGTCGGGATCTTGCAGTCAATATAGTTGGAAAGTATTGCTGGAGGGCGTCCGGTAACCAAACTCTAATGATTGGCAATGGGAAACATTAGTAGCCGTAAAACCACCGAGACATATGTTTTATCCTTACCTGCCATAATGTAGCCGACAATAGGTTCCAAAAATATACTCTTCTCTCGTACAACTCGCGCCCTTGGAAATTCCACATTGAGGGGTCCACATCTACGGTTGAAAGAACGAGTGAGCGACGGGTAGCTGGCCCTTGATGGGAGAAGATGCACGCACGAACGCCAATCTGCAAAGGCCGGTCAGACTTGAAATTAGGCCTTAAGAGTAGGCTGAAGAACTCACCCGAGTGGCAATTTGACCCGCGAGGTTCAGTAGGGCATAGGAACGCTCGAGGTTGCTTTCTTTACCGCTCATGCCGTTATAGATACTCATCAAGTGTACCGCCTATATACGACAGGGTGAGTGAGACGACACCTTTTGAGACTGATATGGGACATACCTTGACTGTAACGATAGAGGCTTGCGTTAACACGGGCTGTAGAACGAGAGCTGCACGCGCGAGGAGGTAGTAGTGTTGTGCTTCCAGATTGTACGGTTCCAATTGGAGGTCTACCAATGCCCCAATACCCATAACAACGAGGATGAGAGAAAGCTGGTGTGGGCCGTATGGAATGTCCTTCTGCTTGTAAACAGCTGGGATGAGTCTCTCCACTACTTCCTGCCGAGAAACGATGTGGAACATCCATGACAGATGCTCGAGAAACGTGTCACAGAGGGCAATAGCGCGTTCTATCGAAGGCAGAAACGACAAAATGGATGTTAGAATTGATTGGGTCGGGATATTGGGGGAGAGTGGGAAGGAGTTGATGCAATGTAGGATTTCCGGGGGTAGGTATGAAGAATCCAGTTCAGGTAAATGGTCGAATCTTGATAAGGAGGGAGACTGTTGTTCACTCGAGCGCTACATATCGGAATGGTGAATAAAGGAGTTGTTCGATGTTCCTCAGTAGACTTACAAGTAAAAGGCTCTGTTTCAATCACTAGTCAGCTTCAAATGCAACATCAAGAGATACATAACGTACCTCTGATCCCCCGGAAGGACCAAAAAACCTGACCGCTCCTTCGCTTCCAACATAGAGCGTCCCAATCGTATTCGCAAGGTTCTCAATCTCGTCCTCCGTTTTCGACTGCGGTTCGGGATTTGGCGTCACAGACCCTTGCTCGTTCTCATCCACATCATGTTCGTCGCCTTGGGGAAGCAGAAGGTGATGCGGTTCATCGGACTCCGCAGCATGAGCAATTGCTAGCGCATCCTCCAGGGCATGTCTCCTCGCTTCAAGTTTGGCTAGTTCGAGCTCTAGGTGTTCTGTTGCTGCAAGAACGAACCTGATGGCGCTTCGATGAGAATCTGAGGGTTCAAAGATTCGCCGTATTCACTCACCGACTTCCCTGACCCGGTGGTATTGTTCCTGTAGAATTTTTGGTTGTAGGGAGACATTCTTGAACTCAAAAATGATAGTAAAACGCACCGTTTGGACACAGAGCACCACATCCTCGCTTTACACATGTCGTACAAGGGACAATTCTGTCACATCGTATCTTGAGCCTTCGGCACTCTGCACAAGCAATTTCGCCTCTGATGAAGGCCGACGGGTTAATGACACCGAATCTAGAGCCAAATCAGGGGTAACCCATACCTAATGCGTTTACTGGCCTTGTTAGACTTGGAACCAGAAGGTACAGGCGGGGTTCGCGTCGATTCTTCGTGCTTGTATGGATGATAGCTCGACATCAGTCGGTGGAGGTGGGAAGACGAAGCGAAATTGGAAATGGAAGGTGGTCAACGAGATTAAACCAGTGTAGATGACTGCGGAAGGAGGCCATGAAGGACAAAGCTGAGATAAATCGTTGACTACCGTTTTGAGGCCTGTGACCCGTTTCCGTTGATACTTTCACATTCGCAGGTGATGTGCAAATGAATACTTTGGGAAGAAATTCTTTATCGGCACGCCTTCAACTCAACGCGCTCTAATAATAACAATGCGGTCACCAATTGAAAAATACATTATTATCAATGCAAAGAACCAAGTAGCTACTGAAGTACTGAGGAACAGAACTGACATAACCTTATAAGTTATGCCTGGGTACGCTTCACAAGACCGTTGGATACGATCACCCAGGTTCAAACCTTCCCGCAGGTGGGCGGTCAGCTGAGATTCTGGGGGAGATAACCCCTTCGAAAAAACTCTGGTGATAAACCAGCTTGGACAAACCGACAGTACCCCTCGTTGTCAGGAGGTCAAGGACATGTACAACGGTAGAGACGGGTTGGTTCCCGGGGTCGTTGAGTTTAACTCTTCGAGCATCTTGAGTACTGTACGACAAAAGCCCGCTGGTGAAGTCTCCGGCCTCGCTGGTCAGGCCCGTGTGAGTGGACGCAGGTTGACCCAGATGCAAAAAAAGTTGACACTGCTATTTCGGGGCCCCTCGATCCAGGCTCAAAGCCTGAGATAGCTACTAAGTATTCCCCAGTGAGCAGAAATCTGGGTACAATCCCCGCGGACCCGCAGGCTGAACCATGGAGTTTGAGTGTATGTCGTGACCATGCTTCGGACTATAGAGGTGCAGCGAACAGGGTCAACATTTGAGCGAGAAGCTGTTACCGCTGTGATGAACCAAGACTACGCATTCCTTGGCTTGCGACCTCGGACCGGTTGACTACCTGCTGATATGCGACGTCGCAACTACCGGGCCAGGCGGAAGTTTCAACAGTCTAAGCCATTAGACAGAAGAGGACAGAACCTGAAAGCTGGGTCGAGCGAGTTGCAACCCACAATTTGTTGTGCATAATCTTGTTAGGCAGGCCCGGGTAACGATGGCAAGGGTACAGAACCTCCGAGTCCCGGAGGCCTTCAAGGATTGAGTTGAGTCTCGGTTGAGTCACTGTTGTTATCGCCGATTAACAGAGTCTGGAGGGCTTTGAAATTTTGAGCAGCGCGTATAGCTAGTTGTTAGCATAGTGCTATGGGCTTTTGGACTGCCTGGGATAATGGACATCTCACGTCGTGAAACAGTTTCTTCAAGTCCCGGCTACAGCTGAGTACTTGAAAGCGCTTGAGCTGTGTTCCGAGAGAAGGTCAGTTTGACTAACAAGACGCACCTCTAAAACACAAAAAGGCTTTGTAACGTCGTGTGGAATTGAATGAGACGAAGGCAGTAAAGACTGTTACAGACAAGGGCGTTTAGGCGCCGGAGGAGCACTTGATGGTTGGTTAGACACTAGAGAGTTTGCGCACGAGGCATCAGAACCATTAATGGTAACTTTTTCTTGCGCACAGCCATCGGCCCCACAGTGGTTTTTTGCTGATTGTGCCCGCACCCCTCCCTTTTGTTGCCCGTATTTCTTCATCTTCAAGCGCATGGAGAGTGGACAAATTGAGATCTGAATATATATTGGACCTACGAAGTATATGGGAGCTTCATATGAGCACATCTTGTAGCATGGGGTGAACTCGAGCAAATGACCCTTGACCTCAATGGCTCAGCGCAACGAAAACGTGCGATTGATGGCTCTGATGGCTCGTGCGCAAACTCTCTATTCCCAGGGCTGTGGGCGCTCGTGTTGTGAATGCCCTTCAACCTCCATCACACCGGTAGCTTTCGACTGAAATGCTGGTCTTCATCCTTGATTCGAGGGCTTGCGTCCTCTTCCTCTCAAATACCTAGAAAAACCGTTTACATCCGCAATATTCCGTTTCAGTCTGATGCAACAGACCTCCGTCAACTGGCTGAACGATATGGTCCACTTTATCGTGTAACTTTACGTGCGTTCCTCCATCCTCTTGAGCCAGTATATCATGTGAGCCCGCTTTCGTTCAGATACCGATGACTGGGACCGCCCAGCTGGCTTTGGCTACGTTGAGTTCCAGAACGAAAAGGATGCGCAGAGGTTCCATGATGCAGTCAACGCGAAGCGAGAAAGCCTTTCGAGCGACGGTCATGGTCGAGAGCTTGGCGCCGAACTGGTTAGGGGATTCAACGACAGGAAGCGGCCTATGCCACAGAGCAATATACTCCATCTAACACAGTTCCTCTCGGCGCCAACTGTCGACGAAGTTCGACCACATCTGAAGCGATTTGGGGAGACTGTAACTAGGATTATTGTTGGTGCGTAACTCATTTTCCTTTCCCTGCGTGATGTTGAACTAATGACCCGTTCTGCGTATATGAAGGCCGAGGATACACGCGTCCATATGTTGAGGTCAAGTTTACCTCGAGGGAAACAGCTGTTCAGGCGTACAGCGAGCTACAGCGTACACCAATTGTCTTCAAGGGCACAAAGATTGCTGTCGACTACGGGTCTCAGGGCTTGCGGCGGCCTGCTACGAATCTTCTGTATTTCCGAGGAACAATCCGCGCGTTGATGCCTGAAGAAGAGTTGGTCGAGATGCTGAAACCTCACGAGTCTATGATTCAGGGCATTAAGTTCCGTGCGCAATCACACTGCTGTTAATCGTATGCTCTCTGCTGAATCTTTTCGTAGTACCGCCAGCCCCAAGTAGATCCTACATATCTGGCCATATCCGATGCACGAGTAAAGACGCTGCTACCGCGATCAAGCAGGCTTACAGAGACAAGTTGATGCTGGAATACTCGTTCCGAACTAGATTTTTGCAATTCAAAGTTATGGACTCAGAAATTCCGCGGAAAAAGGATCTTATCGAACTGCTGAGACCTTACAGGATCAAAGACCTTAAGTGTGCGTAGGTGTCTCCCCTCTCCTTCTCAAAAGTCAGTCGTATCGATGGTATTTATTTTGCAGTTGTACAACAACCAGAAGGTCCCTTTCTCTCGGGCCATATCAGATTCGCCAACGCGAACGCTGCTGCCGATTTCAAACTCGAATTTGACAATCGTTTCCAGCTCAAATTCATGTCTCCACCCAGCCAAAAGCAGAGCGAAGATGCTTCGGGATCACTCACAATGTTAGTGTACTTGATCTGTTGAGCCTGACCCCCCGAAACAGACCTAACTTCGTCCCCAGTCCGCCACAAGTACAAGAAAGACGAAACTCCCCGGTATCCGACCGTCTTGTTCTTTTGGAAAACCTCTCGGCGCAGACCACAGTTGAACAAGTGGAAGATCTTGCCGGCACCTACGCCCCAGTCGCACGTGTAACCATCCGTACGTCCGAATCGCTCTCCGTTAACCTGTGGACAAACGTCTTACTGCCCCGTTCTTGGCCAGCCCAACTGACAAATGGTCAGTCCGCCGGGTTTGCTAACGTCCAGTTCAAGTCCGCAGCTGGCGCAAAGGCTTTCTACGAAGCCGTCAGGGACGCTCGGCGAGGAGTTCTCTTCAACGGCCAGTGGGTGACTGCCAGGCTGATTGACGAGTATCAGAAACCGAACAGCGATACCCTCCATCTGACCGGATTTACGACACCACCAAATAAGGATGACTTTGAGCTGTTGATACAGCGGTTTGGGGAGGATGTCGTGGACGTCACCATTGGTGCGTTGCACCTCCCCTTTTCATCAGGGGGGTCTTTGATCGATTTTTCTCATATACCCAGCGAAGAAAACTTCAAAGCCCTTCGCCCAGATCTTATTCTCGTCGCCCGAAGCTGCCCGGCAGGCCAAGCTCGTCCTGGGAAGGAGAGAGGAACGGTCCTCACTAGGGCTCAACGGTCAGATTGATGTGTTCTATGCGAAGAAGACTGTGAAATCGGTTCACAGACGGTCCTCTCCGGAGCGGCTTACACGCGAAGCTCGGCCTCGAGTTCATCCTGGGACTTGGGAACCGGACAAATTGTACTTCCGTACTTTTGCCAACAGAAGCCAGTTGGGGCAACTGTTGTACCCACATCGGAGGTTGATTCAGGCGATAAAGTGCTGTACGTCTGCTCCTTCATATTCCTTTCCGCACCTCGGCTTCCGCTTTGTTTGTCTATCCGCAAGTGCTGACGGTTGTTTTTCAGTGCCTCGCAGAGACCCGACGAAGGAGTACATGACAGGCATCATTCATTGCGACGATGTTTCTGCGGCTGCTACCGTTCTGGAAGCTTGTCGTGGCGCAGACTGGATCAAGTTGAGCTACCCTCGCTCGAACGGAAAGCCGGATGAGGTTGCCCGCAATCACAGGCCAGAAGCCACATCCAGGCCAGACACTACGCCTGGTCTTACGCAAAAGATAAAGAAACATGTGAATACCGCGACGACGCCTTCTTCCGCCTCTGGTTCTTCCGAGGGACAAGGGGTACCTCTGACGCGCGATTTCGACTCTAATTATATCACGCAGAGGTTGCGGGCGAAGTGGAATAAGGTTCCTCTCGACCCTAAAGCGATCCATTGGCATGGTCTCGATACTCCCGCGCAGGATGCCGGCGATGGGAACGCTGCTGTCGACAGGGATGAACTGGTATGGGAGGATTTACCCGAGTTGGACGCGGACTGGGATGTGGATGAGCTGTATGATACATCGGAGGGCAGGCGAGATCAATAGCGGCAGTGTTGTGAAGGTCGTAGCTTATCTGAACACGTACAATGGTGTTAACCACGAAGGTTGATGATAAGTTCAAGGTTGGGCTGGACGCTACCCAATACATTATGGCCACCCTTTTTCGTGGCCACCGCAAGCCATCGCTCGATCTCGGGACTGTGGCCAAAGCGCGTGGTTATCGCCTGACGTACTGCCTTTGATTGTGCTCGACCCTTGAAGTTTGAATCTCGGAAAAGCAACACGGACCCACAAAATTGGTGCGTTTCTGAATACTATCCTTAGCCCCCTTGATGTTTATATATTGACCATGGTTACATGATGTCCAGAAGTAGCACAAGCATTGAGGAACGTTCCATTCATGGTCATGTTGGACACGGTGCATAGAGCAATTTAGGGTGGCATTTCCGAAATCTATCACCAGTCATCATCGTCACCTCGAACGTCTTCCCAGGCTACGCTGATACCACGGTTAATTCAACAACTTTCGTGATGCTGATCGGCATCTGTTGACATATTTTAATGGTGGTCTAATAACACCTCGTCATAGGACTTTCACTAGTTATCTTTCCCTTTGACATGAACTACGAACTCTAGTGGCGTTGAAGCGAGGTAAGGCGTTTATGGCTATTCTTAATCTCAGACCCTCATAATCCCGCACATTCTTCGCTATCTCTTCCAGTCCCTATATTTCATCACAAGGAACAGCTTGAACTTCTTACCGCGTCGAATCTCCTCTTTCAGCGCTACTCCCCTCAACTTTTTCAAACATCGACCAGGAGGCAGATTTCCATCGTGGAACGCAATCCAGAAGCAGTAAATTATGTCGCGGTTGGTTTAGCATCTCCAACCGACGACGAGAGGGTCGTCAATGTCGTGCCTCGTGATGACGATTGGGAATCGTCATCTCCGACCCACAGATTATTCGACGAAACAGATAGGAACGACAGCTCTTCCGCCAGCATCGTTTCGTCTGTTTTCTCCAGCGCCGACTCCACTTCATCGTCTGCCTGGGACTCTATCGACGAAGACGAAAAAGCAGAAGAAATCTACTACGACTGTCCTTCCCATCCTAGCTCCCCCATCCAGTCGAGTCATAGCCATCCGTATCCTGCCGCCATACGATATGAGCCAGGCTGGACGAGCGAGATACCCCTGGAGCTTATCAAGGCCACAGCAGAGGAGGAAGATTACCTCTTACGCACGGAGGAGCAGGAGGTCGAGGAAACCGAATCAGACTCTAGACATTCACGTATACCCACACCCGACATCCCGATTGCCCCTGCGCTTCCCAGGGCTCTGGATAGAGCTATCCTCAACCGTTCTACTGGCAGGAGATGCTCGCAAAAGGAAGCGGCACCATCTCCACCTATCTCGCCTGGTTCTGATTGCGGGTCCTATAGCAGTGTGGAGCGCACCTCTACTTACGCGGCGGGTGCAGCTTCTGTTATGACCGCGCCCACGCTACATGAAAAGATCGAAGACGACAAACCGTTTCTTACAGTGCCCACACACGCTGTGCTGGGACATCTTGCTACGACTGCGATAAAACATGGTGTGGTTGCAATGGCATCGACGACTCGGTACAAGAGCAAAGTGAGTTCACATATTCCTACAATCAGTTTATCCTATCTGACCCTTGCCCTGAAGTTCATGACTACAGTTTATTACAAGCCTCTCCCATGAACTTTGTTCCAACTGTTAGATGGACTAGATTTGTATGTATACACGTATGTAAATTTAGTGGCATGTACGTACTTCTGACCTCACAAGAAAAGCTTCGCGGGATCGATTCAGTCGTCGTTCGCAAAGAACCCCCTTCGAATGAATTTAGCAAGCCAATGAGAGGTACTTCGAATACGCGCGTCTCGGCCGAGTGTCCGTCTTCGTTATGAATATTCATCAAGAACGAGGGGACAATCATCTGATAGACATCCCATGGCATTCCTCTCACAAGTAACGTTTCCCCAAGGAAGGCCCTACATAGACCGAGCTTCTTCCAGTGTCAGCGGAAGTCCTACGGAGCGGCGCTGGTTGGTTGCGCGACGTCGCGTCTCAAGATCTGAAGACTCATGGGGTTTCGCAGAGAACATGATACGAATAGCACTGCATGAGAGATGGTATTCAAAGGGTGGTAGATTCCTGATAAGGTTTAAACACATAGGGTATGGGAATTATACCTGGCGAACTTTGAGCGCACCGAGTCCAGCGAGGAAGCTCTTGCTGATGATCGAGACCCCGCGGGCGTAAATTTGGTTGGTATAGACCTGTACATGTCTTATCAGGACCAATGGCAACACGAAGAGATTTGAATTTTACGAACCACTTCGTCATAGACGATGGTAGGGACTTTCTTGTCGCAGAGGGTCGAGCTCGGGTGTATCTTCACAGTCTAGATAACAGATCTGTGTCAGCGATCGTCAACGCAATTCGCTGTGTGCGACTTACAGATTGACCCATAGCCTGCTTGTACGTCCCATCCGGCTGCAAAAACGCCGTATTCATAGCTAAACCCTGCCCAAAGCTCTGTATCACAAGCTCGTCCTTATCCCCACAGCTAACCTTCCAATCAATCCCTAACCGCTCGCATGTCTGCTGCAACTGTTCTCGGATGTCGTTCGCCTCCAACAACGCCCTCTCGTTGAGGAAATGCTTCCGGCACCACTCCCGTCTTCCACTCTTGTTCTCAGAGAGAGCAACATCCTTGTACGCTCGGACAACGTTCAAAATGGTGAGGTGGTCGCCACTTCCATGTTTAAACTTCTTGCGAGCTTCGGCGACCGCGTCTCTCTGCTCGGAGGAGTCGACGAAGACTTTCGAGGACGCGGAAAGTACGGCAATGATGGTAAGGACCTCGTTTGTGCATCCATATTCTTTGGATGCCAAGACCGCGCGACTGTATACGGGTTCCAGAGGGAAGGCAGCCATGTCTCGCCCGAGCTGCGTTATCTCCCCTGCTTGGTCCAAACCGCCAATCAAGTAGAGTGTCTTGAGTGCGGATATCACTAGAAGGGGGTTGGTTGAGGGCGCTGGTGACCAATAGGAAAAAACTCACTAGATTCCAGGTCTGGACGGTCCATCAAATCTAGTGTTTCGAGATCTTGCCCTAAACACTTGAGCTGTAGCATTGGAGATGTCAAACCACATCGCATTATTTCGGGTTCAGCGGATAGTGCCATCGATTTAAACGATTCCTCCGTGTATAGTCGGAAGCAGAAACCTGGTCCCTGAATTACATGGTCAGCTATAGGGAGTCAAAACGCGAAGGTATTGCGCACGAACCTCACGTCCTGCACGTCCCGCCCTTTGCATGGCAGAGGATTTTGTGATGTCTCTGGTCATCAGGGTATCGAAGCCTGCCAAAAGATGAGAGGGAATCGACCAGGTGTTGGTGAATCATGCTCACCTCCACCAGTATTTTTTGCGAGATAACGTTTTTCCTTACACTTCCCAGTGTCTATCACATATCTCACCCCGGGGATCGTGATTGAAGTTTCCGCGATGTTGGTTGCTAATATACATTTTCGTGTGTTGGATGGTGTGGGGTTGAAAACTTTGGCGTTTTGACCAGGGGCTTGCGATGCGTACATGGTACATATCAGAACCTTCTCAGGAGTCAGTTTGAGGATCTGAGGGTCCGAACTGTCAAATTCGAACGTACCTCTTGCTGATTTTGGGGTAGTTGGTTGGCGTACAGTCGTATCGACTTGTCTAGACTTTCGATATCCTCCTGTCCAGGAAGGAATATAAGAACATCACCAGGCGGCTGATCGACATGGATTTGGAAAAAAGTTCGCACTGCAGAGTCAACGTAGTCGAGCTGACCCTGTGCCGAGTGGTATATCGTGACCGAATGTTGACGACCTTGAACGTAGATGATCTTCGAGCTGCCCACTCGATTGTTAGCGAGACGCAGCATCAGCGAGACGGCAAACTTACCCAGGAAAGAACTTTGCAAACTTCTCCGCATCAAGAGTCGCACTCATGACTATTATCTTTAGTCTCTCCTTCTCTTTTTCCTTCCCCTTCCCTTTCCCCTGCGATGCGTCATTCCGTTTTTGTTGGATGGTCTTCAAATTGGCGATTAGAAGATCTGTTCGTAAGGAACGCTCGTGGGCTTCGTCCACAATGATCACGCTGTACTTGCTGAGCAATGGGTCTGAGAGCAGCTCTCGAAATATCATCCCGTCGGTGAGATACTTGATACGCGTATCTGCACTGGACCGTTCGTCGAAACGAACGGAATATCCGACCACTGAACCGACTCGTCCGTTCTGTTCTGCAGCTACACGGGCTGCGAGTGAGGTGGCGGCAACCCTCCTGGGCTGAGTGACTGCGATCATCCCTTCGCCGGCCATCCCTGATTCGAGGAGATACTGAGGGACCTCTGCCGATAGAAAGTCAATCATGCTTGGGCGTGTACCGATAAGATAAGAGTTGCGTACGCGTAGTCTTTCCTGAACCCGTTTCCCCTAGAAGAACGGTAACGTCGTGTTCACGAAATTCGTTCAGAAGAGCCTCTTTTCCTATCGTCGCAAAACTTGGATCGTGAATAGAAATCTCTAAGAAAAGTAGAATGTGTCTCACCTCGTGCTATAGGCAAGTTTGCACGCTGCCCTTGTATAGCAGCATACTTTGAAGAGGTTGCAACACCACGTCCTGATGAAGTATCCGCTTCATCCTCCATGTGAACAACACCATGGCCGTTCACCCCGTTGACTATCCCATTGACCTTTTTCGACATTGTTGGCTTGCCATTTGGCATCGAGCTAACAATTCCGTTGGCCTTTGAGTGTTTTTTCTTCAGTTTCCGCTCGTCGCCGTTGATATCGAATCGACCGGTAGTAGGTCGCTTGAACGAGCGCCCTCGAAGACTTGCTGGTTTTCGATGTTCGTGGACAGAACGAAGTGTCTTCGCACACATGTCCTGGGGAGATTACTAGGTGATATAGTCCGAAAACAGATGTCTGGAGAGAGGTAAACAGTTCATGAACTTTGAAAAGGGAAAAAATTTGGAGGCCGGGTGGTTGTAAAAATATCCAGGGTCCCGGAAATGGTAATCAATATTTGTCTGTGACCTTGAGACCAAACACGACACCAGGCGCGTCCTCGGACAATTCGGGCAAATATCCTTTTTGCCTTTTGACATCTTATTCCGATGCTCCCAAATTCCAGGATAGTGGAATCTCCTCCAACGACTCCTTCGGGAACCTTCACGCCATCGCATCACTCGAAAGGCGTCAGCTCTCCTGGTCTCGAAGTTCCTGAATCTCGCGATGGTTTTTACGGGTATAACGATGAGAAGAGTCTCCAACAAGTGAGCGACAAATATCTCGCGACTAGCAGTGGTTGACTAGATCGAGCGAACAATCAGATCGGAGAAAAGTACTGGGCTCATAGGCGAGCTTCCGATGTACCTTCTGAGGGCACCTCTGCACCGTTTGCTGGATTATCGAGCCTTAGTGGACAGAAACCCGATCACAGTCCTTTCATCGAGAGCGAGGAAGAAAAATCAGCCCAAGAATCTGCAGATGAACTAGGTGCGCGACACGGGCTGGATGGACTGATCATCAATCTGATGGCGTATGAACAGATGATTCAATGCCAGTTGAACTCGTCCATCTTTTCCAATCTCTACAACGATGCCTTGAATTACGCGACAAATACACATTGAGGTCGAAGCAACGACTTGGAGACAATCCAAAGGACTACGATGGCCACTTTCCGGGCTTGAGTCAAGGACTTGCAGATGTGAATGGTGTTCGACCGGACGCAGACTTCTCGAAGAATTCTCCTCCTCCTCAACCGAAAGAGCCTTGGAAACTTTATCCTAAACCTCCGCCACCGCATTGGCATTGGTCTGCACAACAACCAGTTGTTAGCGCCGATGGCATCTACACCCCTGGAGAGTTCAACTTCGAGGAATGTGAAATACCACAAGACGAGGATCCCTTGGAATTCGAGATCGATGATACGGGAGTCTATCAAGTTTACGAGAATGATGATAAAAGTAAGCGGTTTTCCCGTCTCTCCTGCAATCCAGTACTGAAGTCGATTTTCCATACTAGTGAAAGCCAATAAGCCTCTGTTCGAAATACCTAGCGTCAAGGAATACTTCCAGGATCTAGACTACGTTCTCAGTATAATCGCCGATGGGCCGACAAAAAGCTTCGCTTTTCGACGTCTCAAATATCTGTCAAGCAAGTTCACGATGTTCAGTTTGATGAACGAGTTCCAGGAACTAGCGGAGATGAAGGTACGGTCGGCTGCACAAAAGCTTGGCTCTAGTCTGATCATATCTGCAGAGCGTTCCCCACCGGTATGACACCCTTGGTATTTGAAAACAGCTCGTTGTCCTAACGAACGCGATGCAGTGACTTTTACAACGTGCGGAAGGTTGATACGCACGTTCATCATTCCAGTAGCATGAACCAAAAACATCTCCTTCGGTTCATCAAATCAAAGATGAAACGAAGTCCAAATGTGAGAGTCCTTTCCACCAATCCCCAACTTTCTCTGAACCACCAGACAGGACGTTGTCATTTTCAGGGATGGCGCCGAGCTTACCCTCGAGCAAGTTTTCCAGTCACTCAAACTCACGGCTTATGAACTATCGATCGACACACTAGACATGCACGCACATCAGGATTCCTTCCATCGCTTCGATAAATTTAATCTCAAGTATAACCCAATCGGAGAGTCGCGACTACGAGAGATATTTCTCAAGACTGATAATTATATCGAAGGCCGGTACCTCGCTGAGCTCACGAAGGGTACGTCTCTATCTATTTATACAGGCATTCGTATATTCATCTCCCCGTTCCTGTAGAGGTTATGGCTGATCTAGAACAGAGCAAATACCAGGTACGTTTAGCCTGCTATGATCCTAGGAAAGATCCTTCACGCCTCTTCCCCGATGTAGAACTGCGAATGGAGATTGAGTGTCTACGCGAGAACTCCGGATGATTGGGACAAACTTGCTAAATGGGTTGTCAATAATAAACTCTACTCTCACAACGTCCGATGGCTCATTCAAGTGCCTCGTCTCTATGACGTTTATAAGGCTAATGGATCCGTGCAATCTTTCGAAGACATTGTCAGGAGTCAGTACCCTCTCTGCTTCCCATGTCAAGTTGTCCAGCTGAGCTCTCCATGTAGATCTATTCAGGCCCCTTTTCGAGGTCACTAAGGACCCAAAGTCCCATCCCGAACTTCACATATTCCTTCAGCGTGTTGTCGGTTTCGACAGCGTGGACGATGAGTCGAAAGCCGAACGTAGAGTCTACAAGAAGTTCCCGTACCCGCGACTCTGGAAGGACGCGCAGTCGCCTCCATATTCCTACTGGTATGATCCTCTGTTCTTTTTGTTTGAGAGCATTCCTCATCCTCCCGCAGGATCTATTACATTTACGCGAACATGGCCAGTCTCAACAACTGGCGCCAGCGTCGTGGTTTCAGTACGTGCTCGCATCTTCTGGAGTGTTCGCGTTCTGACTGGTGGCGTATCAGACACGTTCGTGTTCCGACCCCATGCAGGAGAGGCAGGAGACACGGATCACCTTACAGCGGCTTTCCTTACCAGCCACTCGATTTCGCATGGAATCTTGCTGAGAAAGGTCCCGGCCATGCAGTACCTCTTCTACCTCAAGCAGATCGGGATCGCCATGAGTCCACTCAGCAACAATGCCCTCTTCCTTGCTTATGAGCGGAACCCGTTACCGGAATTCTTCAAAACAGGGCTGAACGTTAGTCTTAGTACGGACGACCCACTTCAGTTCCATTTCACGAAAGTGAGACATTTTTCCTCTATCCCTGAGTTTACCGTACTCATGGTTTGCGCTTCTACACATAGGAACCGCTGCTGGAGGAGTACAGCGTAGCCGCTCATGTAGGTTTTATAATTTTTCTTCGATGGGCATTCTCTGATCGTTCGTGTAGATCTACAAGATGCCCCAGAGCTCGTTGGCAGAGCTGGCTCGTAACTCTGTCATTCAGAGTGGCTTTGAGATGGAAGTGAAGCGACACTGGCTCGGCCGCGAATGGTACCTTCATGGCGCCACTGGAAACGACATCAACAGGGTACGTCCTATCCAGATCATGACTCGCTTGGTCGCAGTAACTCATGACGGTTCTGTCGTATAGACCAATGTCCCGAACATTCGATTGAAGTATAGACACCAGACTTTGTTGGAAGAGTTGGATCTGGTATACGGCAGAACCAACACGTCTGGCAGAAAGCGTGCCTTAGCTGCCCATCCCCCATCGGCTGACACTTTGGCTGCTTTGGCTATGGCGAAACGATGAGTAAGTAGTATGAGGGCTATGGTAAAATCACGCTACTAACTAGATACGTACATCAATCTGAAATTTATATCGGAGGACCTGGTTCTGAAGGAGTTGGTCCGTTAATATAGCGGTTGTTGCACTTGCATATGGGCCCGGAAAAAGCCTGGAATATGGGGCTGCATGAGTCCTAGTGGAAAGCAATTTCCTCTGATGATAATGCCCCGGAGAATGAGTACGCGTTCGAATCGCTATCACGACAGGCGGGCCAGGTTTTTACGACTGTAATTCTAAACGTAAAAGGTTATTGTGAAAATTTAAAATTTACCACTTACTTTTGCGGTTGTAAAAGGATTCAAGTTACGACTGTAAAACGAATCGTAAAAAGTTTATTTTTACGAGGGTAAACAATGACGTAGCACAACCGCATGAGGCAATTTTTTACGAGGCCAAACAGTTATATTTTACGCCCGTAAAAGAATTTCTTTTACAAGCTCAAAAAAGGATCTGTGACTCTGTCAAGACCCTCAGCAGTGCCGTTTTTCGACAAAAATCGGGTAGAAACCACTTGGTGATTGATCTTTGCACTCGTAAAAGACATTCTTTCACGGGCGTAAAATAAAACTGTTTGGCCTCGTAAAAAATTGCCATATGCAGTTGTACTACGTCATTGTTTACCCTCGTAAAAATGACCTTTTTACGATTCGTTTTACAGTCGTAACTTGAATCCTTTTACAACCGCAAAAGTAAGTAGTAAATTTTAAATTTTTACGATAACCTTTTACATTCAGAATTACGGTCGTACAAACCTGGCCCGCCTGTCGTGTATTCGCCATACTTTCAGGGAATTGCCGAGCCTCACGTGGCAATGGTGCCAATGCCTGCCGCCCAGGTCTCACCAGGCTTTTGTTCTCTCCTCCATGCACCCACGCTCTCTACGATTTCCGCCTGCTTTCCACGAAATTTCCCTCTCAGGTGCCCACATAACTGACATCATGATTTCGAGACTTCATTATATCTCGGTCCGCTGAAATTTGTAATATAATTGCGGTACGAAGCACACGGTCGATCTGCGGTGTTTCGTCGAGGCTCGAGCCTTCTCAGCTCTTTGGGCTTTGAGAGAGCACCCACTTCCATATGATAGCTCCAGCACCTTTAAATGATGTCCAGTAGCCCTATTACACCGGGAAACTCGCTATGAATCTCTTGGTAGCGTTTTGGGTCATCTTACCCTTCTTCACCGCAACAGCGCTTGCTCAACACATCCAAGTCCTTCTCAATCCTTCTGGCGTTCCTCTCCGATCAGACAACGAATGGATTGACTGGACGATAACCAACGGTCAAGCCAGCGCATCTACGACAATATCAGGAGTGAAATTCACCGTCACGTCAGGCTCTGGGACCACACTCAAGGGTGGCCAGTACAAGGTGGTTCGCAACAATTTCAATGGTTTTCTGGGAGAACATATGGTCGGGCAAGGGATGTCCACGGAGGTCACGACTGGTACTCCGTTGATACTCTCAATTCAGGGTCTCAGTGCAGGAACTCATTCGTTGCTCTCATGGCACAACGCTTGGGATAATATCAAATCGGTTACTGGTATCGATGTTGCCGTTGGCAGCACCAAGGTTGTTTCAGTGAGCTTCGAACTCGCTATTAACTGTACTAGCCAACTTACCATCCATATTCACCGACAGAACAAAGCCCAATCCATCCGACAAGACAATATCTGGACGTCGGCCTCCAGTTTCGTCACTTTCAACGTTACTTCGACCAGTCAAGCCATCACCATCACCTACACCCCCGTCAAGACGTCCTCTGTCACTGACCTTCGGGCCTTCCTAAACGGCTTTGAAGTCGATCCTCCTGGAAACATCGCTTCTCAAGTATCGTTCCCCTTTCCTGAGAACAACGACGAACATGTCGACGGTGATTCTGGGTCAATCGCCGCGACGTGGAAGGGCGTATCGAATTCAAAATACGACGTCCATCTCGGGACGGCCGCCAACAGTCTCTCGCGTGTTGCTCAAGGACAGACGGGCACGTCCATTACATTCTCGGGATTGGATTCGTTGAAGACGTATTACTGGCGGGTTGATGTCATCTCTGGGTCGACGACGACGCCAGGAAGGACATGGATGTTCCGGCCAAGGCAGCTTGCGTTCCCTGGTGCGGAAGGATATGGGTCAGCATCTTAGAAATCATCTTTCGGGCGAACACAGCTCATGATCCTGTAGGAAGTACGCTCGAGGAGGTCGCGGAGGCAAGGTTGTCAAAGTGACAACTCTTGCAGACAGCGGTGCCGGTTCTCTTCGCGAAGCTGTAACGGGAGCAACGGGACCTCGGACCATCGTGTTCGATATTGGAGGTAAGGATACTTCAACTCCTTTTACCATGGAATGTAACTGACCATCTTCGAAGGTGTAATCAAACTGGAGTCGCGCCTGACGCTCAACCAAAACTACATCACCGTTGCCGGTCAGACAGCTCCAGGAAAGGGCATCGTACTCACGAAGTCGCCGTTTGGCTTGAGTGGAGCTCGAGATGTTATTGTCCGTCATATGGTACGGTCCTCGTATATGTTGCTGCACCATTATCGGTGATCTCATTTCGGTGTCAGCGCGTGAGACCCGGTAGGAGTTTCGGAAACACAGTGGACGGAATGGGTATGTCTGGTAGCAACCACGCCATTTTGGACAGATGTAGCATGGGTTGGTCGATCGACGAGGTACCTGTCTCCTTCGTGCTCCTTTCCTCGGTTTCTGACAACTTCCGTTCATCACTTTCTCAGGCATTCTCGTCTCGGACTGCGTTCAACATCACAATACAGCGATCCATGATTTCGGAGCCTCTGAATGTTGCTGGGCATAAGAACTATCCTGCGGGTACTGCACATGGGTATGCTGCGTCTATTGGGGGGGATATCGGGACCTTCCATCATAACCTCATCGCCCATGCAGAAGGCAGGTGAGCTAACATTGTCTCTCAAACCCGTGAAAAGGTTTTGAAGTCTCTTTTTAGGTCATGGAGTATGGCTGGTGGCGGTGAGTAGTGAGGCATCCAACTTTTTAACAACGTTCCTTACACCCGGGTAGTGGACGATGCCAGTTCGTTTGCGGGACGCCTGGATATCAGAAACAATGTTGTCTATAACTTTGGGTCTAGGGTGACTGATGGAGGAGTGCATCAGGTAAGTAAGCTCTTATTTTGGAGATTTTCGACGTGTTTGAACAAGAAAAATTGACAGGTGAACTTTGTGTCCAATTACTACAAACCGGGCCCTGCGTCCGTGCGAAACTATGATCTCCAAGCAACGGTACATGTCAATCGCAACACAACATATTCTGATACTTACCATTTTGATTCAGTACGAGGATCAGTTACCCGGAACTCAGACTTACTACTGCAGTGGTAACTCGATGTTGGGCAAGTTCGACCAGAATTCGGTTCAGGTCATCAATACTACGAACGGAAACCCCACGGTAGCTTGCTACGCTGCCGTCTCAATCAATCCGGCCCCGACTTATCAGACGTTTTACAACTCACCGTAAGCGACGTTGACGGTGTTAGACTTAGTTTGAAGCTCAGATTGGTCCCAGATTTTTCGACTCACTAGTTGAAACTCAGACCTCGACTGAGGCCTACAAGGTACGGTCCTCCGTCTGAGAACTCGTATACCGTTCTAACGCAAGTACTTTCAGCGCGTCATGTCCGATTCAGGTGCTCAAACCCCTTCTCTGGGTAAATCATCTTTTAGCCCATTCCACTTCTTTTCTTTGATGAACAACTCTTCCTAGATGATCACGACAAACGTATTGTTACCGAGACTAAAAACACTAAGACGACCTACAAGGGCTCCGTCTCTGGCAAACCAGGTCTCATAGACAGCGAAGCCGATGCTGGGGGCCTCGAACCTTTCCTTACCACCTCTCGAGCCAGCACTTGGGACGCCAACAACGATGGTATCGCTGACTGGTGGGATGGATCCACTGGTGGGGTAGGCTACACGCCTCTCGACGGTTATCTTAACTTCATGGCAGACCCTCACTTCTTTGTGGAACCAAGTGCAACGGCAACATATGATTTGACGTACTTTGCAGCTGGGTTTGTGAATCCGACTTATGGTGTATCGGCTTCGAAGGGGACGGTTAGTGTGAGCGGGAATAGCTTGAAGTATACGGCTGGTGCGGCTGGGATCGATAAGGTTACGGTCAATATCAAGGATTCGGAGGGAAGTACGTGGACGAGAAGTATCGGCGTGGCTGTTTTTGCTGGAGCGTCAAAGGCTTGAGCAGCCGATAGTCGTCGGTTCAAGTGCACTCGATCTCTATGAACCCTGCGCTCTTAATTGTGAGCGTACACGTACATACGACATTGCCAAACTTTTTCCTGTTTCTCCTTGAAGCCACGAAGGGCAGAGCTCTAGCTTTGAGGTTACCTGAGAATACGGAACGAGGTCTCGGGGAAGTTGCTCAGTCGTACTTAGTGGCTTTTCCGTCATCATATGGGTCTGGAGAAAACCTGGAGTATCATCTTGCAAGGCCTTCCGGACCGGGATGAGTACAACTTCCCATTAGAGGGAATTACCGAAGATCACGCCACCGCGTTGCTGGACAAACCAGGTGACCAAGCCCCTGCTCGCTTGTTTCCTTCCACCATGCACCCACGCCCTCTCTCTTCACTATCCACGAGATTATCTGTTCAGCTGCCCAAAGAAATGTACACCAAGACTGTGAGCCCTTCAGTTCCAGGCCCTAATACCATAATTTTCGCAGCATCGAATCGAATTCCACGCTAGTTTTGATATCCAATGACAATACCCCTCACGCGAAGCCTTGATTCGATAGAAACCTTGTGACGACCAGCTCTGCTGATTCACTGCAAGTTTCTATCGGCACTTCTTCGGTTGCTCAGATTATCCCAGCTTCCGCATCCAGGCGGACCGTTTTCAGAGTATTTATGCTCGTCATACGCCAGCTCTCCCCGTGTCGTCTTTGCACCTCGAAAACAACCATGCGTCGATTGAGTACGGTTGCAGTGGCATTTATCATGCCCGGGCTTTCATTCGGTCTCAACAACGGACTGGGTAAAACACCCTCGATGGGATGGAATCCTTACAATGCATTCTCGTACGCATTTCCTCTCTAGGATTGCATCAGGATATTCAAACTGACGGACTCTTCAGATGTAATTCCAATGAGGGACAAATCCGTGCTAATGCCAAAAAATTGAACGACTTGGGTTTGAGCAACGTTGGGTATAAATTCGTTGGCGTGTGCGTTGTGCTGTTCCATTCTCTCGACGAGGCTGGAGCTTACCCACCGCCTGACTCTAGGGACTGCGGATGGCAGGGAAAGCAGCGTGATAGCTCTGGAGGATTCACATGGGACACGACTCGATTCCCAAGTGGGATACCCGCCCTTGGCACCTATATTCATGGTTTGGGGCTCAAGTTCTCGCTTTACTCTGATGCGTATGCATTCTCTCGTAGTGCTGTTGGATACACCCTTTTGAAAATTGTTGCTTTAGGGGATACTATTCCTGTGATGACCAGGGAGGGAACGCCAAATGGCTTGGTTCCAGGGACTTCGAAGAGCAGGACGCCAAAACCTTTGCGCAATGGGGAGCTGACTACCTCAAGTACGACAACTGCTTCGCAACCAGCCCGAACGAAATTGTCAACTACAACCCTCCTTTTGATGTCAGTTGATTCTCTGCTTGGCCATGGATATGTTGACTTACTCCTCGGACATCCTGGCTTACAGGTCAAGGTGAGAGACAATCCTCGACTCAGTCGAACTGAGTTCTCAAACTGCCTTTCCAAAGCCCCGCTTCGTCAGAATGCGAGACGCGCTCAACGCTACCGGAAGGCCTATAGTTTACGCAGCGTGCAACTGGGGTATACAAGATCCAGCGCGCACTTGGCCCGGCACTTCTGTCGCCAATTCGTGGCGGATGTCGTCAGTTCCATTGCCCTGTGTCGTTTGCTATGGCTGGCTGATTCTGATCCAGGCAAGACATAGGGCCACCAGCGCAATGGTCCGGTATCTTCAGAATCATCAACCAAGTTGCTCCTATTACCGGCTTTGCTGGACCAGGAGGATTCAACGATCTCGACATGCTTTACGTTGGGAATAACGGGCTTACAGCTGCAGAACAACAAACACACTTTTCGTTCTGGGCTGCATCTAAATCGCCTCTGATGATTGGATTCGATATGTCGAATACTGGGATCAACGACAACGCAGTGAACATTCTGAAGAATCCGAGGGTTCTTGCTGTCAACGTCGGTCATGTTCTCGCCTCGTTGCTGTCCAGGACTGATTTCCTTCTGTCGTGTCAATGTAGCAAGACTCCCTCGGAAAACCCATCAGCTTCAAGAGGAGATATTATAATGACCAGGACGTGTGGGCGGGACCTCTTTCCGACGGCTCAACTGTAGTCTGTACGTGCAGGGCAACACGTCCTCGCCCAAATTGGTTGCTGACCTCTCTCTGTGTATAGTGGTCATGAATCTCCAAACAGCATCAAGATCCGTAACTTTCAACCTCGCAGACGTAGGCTTTGCATCGGCCAACGCGCAAGACCTCATCTCGGGAAATAATTTGGGCAAACTAACGACATCGTGAGTCTGCGGTCAAATGTTTTAGCGAGCTTCCTTGAATGTTCCCACTTCTATTTCTAGTTATACCGCGACTCTCGCTGGTCACGGCTCGCTTCTTCTCAAGCTGTCATCACCCACTACCGTACCCGCGCCGCAATTCACATGGTACCAGGCTTCTTCCGGTTCACTCGCTGGGGGAGCAAACACGCGCAATATTAACGGCTCGACTATTGTCGGAAATGTCGGACAAGGAGGAACACTCACATTAAACAACGTTGATGGTGGTACCGCCGGAGGCACGAAGCTCCTTGCTGTCGACTACATCAACGCCGATTGGACGATGGCGTTACCTCCGTGCCCGAACTGTAGAGAAGCGCTTTTCAGCGTCAACGGTGGAGCTCCTGTGCAGGGTCAGATGCCACTCAGTGGTCAAAGTTGGGATATCATCTTCCAGGGCTTCTTGATTTCCCTCCCTGGATTCAAGCCTGGCAAGACTAACACGATTGTAATCAGCAATCCGTCTGCTTGGACTCCAGATTTTTATCGTATTGGTGTCCGAGTCTAGTTCGGGACCCCAGTGCTTTGACAATGAATAAACCTGTACATACGCTCTCGTACTTGCTGAGTGGATAATCGTGACTCCATACGGTGGGAAACGAGGAATGAAAGCCGCCCCAGAGGACCGAGGTATCCGCAGAGCCGAGGCCCTTGCGTCAAAAGTTGCCAACAGACGCCCGGGCACCCCACAAGCGCTGATGTCCCGTGATTTTTGCCCCAAAGTTTTGTCGGTCCATATAAAGCGCGCTCCGGGTCGCTTCGTGTCTCCACCCAACCTTTTTTCCCTTCCCTTTCCATCCCCCCGCAGTAGTTGGTCGCCATGTCCGACGTCGTCGACACAAAGGCACCGTCTCCGGCGCTCAAGGCCTCCGCCCTCAAGAAGGCTTCGTTCTCGTCCAAGGCGATGCCCAAGGAGGAAGAGCCCGCTGACCTCAATCTCCCCGACAACTACGTCTCTCATGTTCTCAAAACAACGAAGGCTTTGCCTCCCATTACCTGGTCCAATCTCTTGAATGAGATTCAATGGATTTCGTTCACCGCCATTTTTGCCTTCCCTATCATTGGTATTGTGGGTGCTCGATATGTTAGTTTGAGATGGGAAACGCTTGCATGGAGCGTAATTTACTACTTTATGACTGGGTTGGGTGAGTGGCCACTTTTTCGCGTTTTTGTTTCCGTGCTGTGACTGACTTGTGACGCTCGCGTTTTGCCAGGTATTACTGCCGGCTACCACCGTCTTTGGGCCCACCGCGCATATAATGCTCCCCTCTCCACTCAATACGTTCTCGCCTGTCTCGGTGCTGGATCCGTCCAGGGTTCTATCAAATGGTGGTCTCGCGGTCACCGTGCTCACCACCGATACACCGACACCGATCTCGACCCTTACAACGCACACAAAGGATTCTGGTATGCCCATATCGGATGGATGCTTGTTAAGCCGAGGAGAAAGCCAGGTGTGGCAGATGTGAGCGACCTCAGCCGTAACCCGGTCGTCAAATGGCAGCACAAGCACTACATCACGTTGCTTGTCACCATGGCGTTCCTCGTACCGACTTTGGTTGCACACTATGGATGGGGTGACGCCAAAGGTGGATTCATTTACGCTGGAATTTTGCGTTTGGTTTTCGTTCACCACGTGAGCACATTCTGGTCTTGGAATTCTCGGGTAATACCTGTACTCAGGTGTTCTTTCTTTGTAGTCAACGTTCTGTGTGAACTCTCTTGCTCATTGGTTGGGCGAAACGCCGTTCGACGACAAGCACACCCCTCGCGACCACATGATCACCGCCTTTGTGACTATTGGCGAGGGTTACCACAACTTCCACCATCAAGTTTGTGATCATTGTGCTTCATCACCTGCTGGTGTTAACGTGCTCCTCTACAGTTCCCCATGGACTTCCGCAATGCTATCAAATGGTACCAGTACGACCCCACGAAATGGACCATCTGGGCTCTCTCGCAGGTTGGCTTGGCTACTCACCTCAAGGTACGTAACATTTTGGTCGTCTCATTCGCTCTCCATACCGACGTTCGGCACGTTCCAGAAATTCCCCGACAACGAAGTTAGCAAGGGCCAACTGACCATGCAACTCAAGAAGTTGAAGGAGACTCAAGACCAGCTGCAGTGGCCCAGCGATAGCAACGACTTGCCCGTTGTAACTTGGGAAGTCTGTACGTACAGTCTCCTTGTTCCCCGTGTCCTTTACCTAACCGTTCGGTCTTTGCAGTCCAAAAGAAGGCCGCCAACAGACCTTTGGTCCTCATCGCCGGATTTATCCACGACCTTTCTGATTTCGTTCAAGAACATCCAGGAGGTGCCCATTTGATCAACAAGTACATCGGTATGTTACGTCCCCTCCATTTCTGCTCATTGGTCTTCACACTCACATCCCCTTTCTATAGGCAAAGACGCGACAACTGCGTTCTTCGGTGGTGTATATGACCATTCGAATGCTGCACACAACGTGAGTTCATCCCTTAGCCTGTTGGCGAGATTTACGATACTGACGTCTCCTTTCCAGCTCCTGGCCATGAAGCGTGTCGGTATCCTCAACGGTGGACATCCTCACGCACTCGACGACAAGACCGTTCCCCCAGGCTCGAGACTCAAGGTCGCCAGATACTCAGAACTCAACTCGTCTGCTTCCTATTCTAGCAGCACTGCTTGGAGTGATGGCGATGAGTAAACTCGGTATCCTCCATGATGTTCTCGATGCTACGAAAGTCAAAACGAAGGAACAGGCTTGGCTCGTTCTCCGGGGATGTGCTGGTTCGCCTAAATATTGTGGTTTTCTTGTGAAGGCTTGTGTAGACTACGTTACGCCCATCCGACCTTTACCGTCATTACACGAACCTGAATATACTTTTAGACGTTTGGAATCTTGCTGGGTGTATGGTTTCGTCGTGAGATGCATTCTCGAACTGATTGGTGAACATCCTGCGAGAATGTTATGATGAACCGTTCTTATATCGGGCGATGGCTGAATGAACGCTTGAACTGTCGCGGACTTACCGGGAAAAATCGATTGAATGGTTCCAGCACCTGACTCGATCCGTCCATCTTCCATTTTCTTAATTGATTGATTGGCAGACCTGATGTAGATATGGCATGAACGCGCAATGCTGTGGTCAAGTTGCGACACTCAATGCCGGACCCATCGACGGATCAATGTAGAAGAGGCTGCGACGCCACCCTCGCAAGCTGGTGGGATCTGCTTTGGAACGATCAATGGAAGCAATGGCCTTGGAGACGGGGCAAGAGCAAGGTACATGTATCGTCGGACTATGAAAGGGAACTGAGTAAGGTTTGCCATGCACTGGAACCCTAATTTGAACTGTCTGATACTGCTAACAATTGCTTTTTGAAGGATTACTTAGCGACAGAGCCAGACGTGAACAAGATACCATAATATAAGCACGGAAAGGTTCTACTAGCAGCTCATTAGCGAGCGTCGAGCGAAATAGAGAATCGGCATGAACTGATTCGAGCTATAAAGAGACCGAGGAAGAAAAGACGGAAGATAGAAACGACGTAGGAATATGGTCCATTCCGAGGCTCTAAGGCCAAGACAGATCTAGTAAGTAGTGTCTCCTACTTAGGACCGCCGGCCTCCGCTAACAGAACGGTGTCGTAGTTGGGCTTCGGTTGCCCTTCAAGGTACTTGGACGGGTGCCACATATTCCAGATACCAATCACGTTAAATATCGTGGCCCCTTCGAACATAACTGTGAAAGAGCCTAGTGTTCAGACACTTGAGGTGAGCAGTGAGGGTGAGGAGACGTACTGAACGGCCACTCTGTGTGCTTGATTGGATTATCTAAACCACCGGCGAGCTCGATCAAACGATAAATGCCACTGAACATGAGTATGTTAGTTTGAGTTCAAGAGCCCGTCATAAGAACGAGCACACCGAATGAACAGTAGGGTCGTTGTAGTGGCGAGGACGATAAGCAGGGTCTTATGTCCTCTGTTCATGGGAGTACGTCGACCGTTTGAACTTGCACGCTTGAGGGGTTTGTCACGAATATGGCGCACGGTATATTCGACAGCGAGTATAGAGAATGAGGCGATCATTGCTGGAGGAATATTCAACTCAGTCGGGGAGCGTCCCTGCATTCCAAAAGGAGTCGGAGGCGACTTACCGACTTGAATGCCAATTCCAACGAGGAGGAGGTTCAGTCCCTGGCACGTGAAGGTCAGAACGGACAAACAGACAGGATGAGCTATGATAACGCACGAGTTTGGCCTTATTCCCCTCTTTTGCTTGCGCCGACATGCCTCCTCCAGCACCCTGTGTAAAGAGGGAGATGATGTCCTTGCAAGCAGTTTATCAGCCACGGTCGCCTCAGTGACATCGTTTCCAATACAGCCTCACCCCTCCGAGAAAGATAATGGTATCTGTTTGCCATAGGTCAATCATCAGACTCAAAGGATATCCCAAGCAACACTCACAGAGCTTAGGACGCAAACGACTGTATTCGGTTCCCAGCAACGCGACAATTCGTCCAAAAACGATGAAATGTGCCGCGAGAAGGAATGTTGGTGCAAGTACCAGGGTCGTCGACCTGCAGATAAGATGTGGGCATCACAAATCGGAGCGGGGGCTGTTTGATGGACGTACTGGGCTATGTACGGTGTCTGGTTGTAAATGTCCCGGTTTGACCACACTCTTGCAGCCCATCCAACGAACTCCAATATTCCAGCCGGAAGGAAGGTCACAGCAAGGAACCAGTAGCGGCTCCTGACCATTTGGAAAAAGTGTAGGACTTGAAGGATGTGTCGGGGATCAGGAGAATGAACACAGGCGATCCGTCTTGAAAATGGACGCACCGAATGTTGCCCCAAAAGCCCCGGCAAGCGAAGCGCATATCCAGAGCGTAGGAACGTAGCCGTATAGGTTGGATTCTTGGGAGTCAGAAGACATGTTGATGGTGTGGTTCGATTGAGCAACGAGTGAGGAGAGGATGAGATGAAAACAAAGGCATAGAATTATCTGTATTTATACCAGTGGCACCGGCACGCACGAAGTACCATGCTCTATCCGTAGTTGCACTATCCGCAGTAAACGTAAGCTTCATCGGTTTCGAAGTCCGGATACCTCCACACAACGATAGTGGTTTGTCCTGCCAATTCCTGGAACCAGTGTGCGGGAACTCGCTGAGAACTAATTGCCCATGGCTCAGAGCTCCCGATCCTCTTTAATTCTCTCCCATCGAAGTACTGAAGAACACATACGCCTCTTACTGCTATATTCGTACATGTAAGTGAATGATGTATCCGGGGCCCGGGAGTAGCCCTGGACACCCATGTCGGGAGTCGGGACGCATTGGTTCAACATCCCGCCAAACTGGAATCAACGCCCTCGACTGCGGAAGCAACCACGATAGGAAACAGCCCCGGCTACATTTCACGAAAAATTTGCCTCGCGACAAAAGAACCTGCAATAGTGTCAGACGCTGGCATCAGTGTGATATTAAGTCCCCCTGATCGCAGGTCCCGCAGTTATACTATTCGGTCCTTTACGTTGTAATTCATACTGGCAGTGTCTGTCCGAGTCTTATAGCCTGGCTGCCAGAGATTAGACACGGCTGGATAGATTAGTTGTGGGAGACATTATCAAGTGAGATGCTACTACGTACGCCTGCACACGGTGGAGTTGGGATCAAGTAGGGATGGTGATGAATAAGGAAAGACTGTGGCGCGAATTCTAGATGTTTCCCACCCTTCGGCATTTGCCGATATGTCCAAGCGCGGAGGGATCACTCCGATTACGAGTGAGGAATTATTATAGGTAATCGGAGCACCCCTCCGTGGCCCTCCCAACTTCCGTTTGCTACGAGTGTGATCAGGATCATCATACTCCTTGGCGGGAGTGGCGATAGCAGCGAACAAGTCGTGAGTCTGCCCACGCGGGACAGGCTACAGCGAGGCCGTCCAATCAGAATTTCATGGAGCGCACGGAACCATATAGTTATCCGAAAACAGCCCTAGATTGTCTAAGATGACTCCCGGGGAAGGTCGGCGAGCGGCATCTCCCCCTGACCACCTCGGGGGACTAAATCTTGACCATTATGCATTATCGCTCGTTCGGGGTCAAATACCACTCGACAAGAGTCGGGCCTGGTCCCTCTCCAACCGGCCATTTTAGAGTCTCAGGTATTCCGGAATCCGACTGTTCCGCTGAACTTGAAACTGTGAGTCGCCTCGCGAAAAACAAGCAAGGTTTGCTCCACCGGTGCAATTTATTGGATGACTCCTGGTACCTTGAACGGTAGCTCACGAGGCTCAAATAAGATTTTTAATCATAGAGAGATTCTATTCTAGTTGCAAGGGGAAGAAAATTGATATGAATTAATCAATACAAGTCCTCCGGTCGAGCCCAAGTCGGAAAAGATATGAAATAGATAGGATGTAGGAATGTCCATGCTGAGAATATTGACCCAAGATATGTCTAGTAGTGCGTCTTAGGACCGCCGGCTTCCGCTAGCATAACATCGTTGTAGCCCTCCGATCTCGGTGGTCTCCCCTCAAGATACTTGGCCGGGTGGCCGATATTCCAGATGGCAAACACGAGAAAGATTGTGGCACCTTCGAATACAACTGTGAAAGGGGTTAAACACTTGACGCGGGAGGTGAGCATGAGACGTACTGAATGGCCACTCTGTTTTGGCGATGGGGCTGTCCAAACCACCGCTTAGCTCAATCAGACGGTAAATGCCACTGAAAATTCTGTTATTTTGGAGTCCAATTGGAAAGCCCATCATGAGAGCGAGCGCACCGAATAAAAAGTAAGCTCGTCGTAGTGGCGAGAGTCAAGAGCAGGGTTTTACGAGGAGCGTCCAAGGGAGCACGTTCGCTGTTCGAATTTGCACTCTTGTGTGGCCTATCACGGATATGGCGCACGGTATATTCGACAGCAAGTATGGAGAATGCGCCTATCATGACTGAAGGGAGACAGATCTCAGTTCGAGAATGTCTCTACATTTTGTAGAGAGAGGAGACTCACCGACTTGGATGCCGATTCCAACGAGGAGGAGGTTCACGCCCTAGCACATGGATGTTAGAACGAATAAACTTCAGATGAGATGAAAACGATCACGCACGAGTTTACTGTCGTCTTTGGCTGTAGCAGCCAGGCCACCTCCAGCACCCTGCGTGAAGAGGGAGATTATGTCCTTTCAAGGGGTTCATCAGTGACAATTTGAATTATCTGAACTCTAGTCTCACCCCTCCGAGAAAAATGATAGTATCTGTTCAACATACTCAGTCACCAGATTCAGAGGATATACCCAAGAAATACTCACAGAATTTGGGACGTAAACGGCTGTAGTCGGTACCCAGCAACGTGACAATTCGTCCAAACACGATGAAATGGGCGGCGAGAAGGAATGTCGGTGCAAGTACCAGAACGGTCGATCTGCGCGGAAGATGTGGGCATTAGCAGCCGGAACGGATGTCTGTTGGATCCACATACTGTATTATGTACGGATTCCGGGGAGTGATGTCTCGGCTCGACGCCAGCCTTCCAGCCCATCCCACGATCTCTAACACCCCAGCAGGAAGAACGGTCGCCGCAAGGAACCAGTAGCGGCTTTTTACCGTTTGGTAACAGTGAAGAGCTTTAGAAAGTTGTTTTTTGAGTCAAGAAAACGGATACTAATGGCTCTTTCGAGCAATAGACGCACCGAATGACGCCCCAAAAAGCAGAACATACATGACGCATACGCCGAGCGTAGGGACATAACCATACAAGTTGAATCCCGAGAAAGCGTCAGCACTATCAGCGTCCATGTTGGCAGAGTGATTCGAATGCACAGCAGATGAGGGGAGGATGGAATGAAAGTGAAGACATAGGGCTGGACTTTTTGTATTTATAGTAGTGGTACCAGCATGTACTGAGTACCACGCTGCACCCGGGTCGCACTATCCGGGGAACACGTAAAACTTCATCGGTTTCGGAGTATCAATCCGTTCAGGCTGCGCACAACAACGAAGCACGGATGATGGCGCCCTGTCGTTACATTTGCAGAAAGTCTGGTGCAGAAACTCACTGAGATATCAATCATCAACAGTCAAAGGTCCCCAACCTTCTTAGGTCTTCCTTACTGAAGTGGGGTACATTTATGCCTTCAACTGCTATATTCGCGTATGTAAGTGGATGATGTAGCCGGGCTAATTTATGCCGGGATATCTGGTTCAACATCCCGTAAAACTGGAATCAGCGCCCTCACTGACTCCGGGAGCGTTCACGATTAAAGACGATTCCGTCCACGTCTCACACTCTGAATTGAGATTGACGATATCGCCTCGTCAGACATTAGTTACAGACCCTGCGATAGCGGCATCATCAACACAGTATTTAGGAAGCTCCCCCGATCGCAGGTCCCGCAGTCATATGAGTTCATGATGTACACAGTTAGCTTCAACAGCCTCAACCCCCAAACTCCGGTAGCTTGACCACGACGAAGTTGAGATCAAGTTGGGAGATTGTGGCGGGAATATCTTTTCCCACCCCTTCGGCACTTGCCGAAATGCTCAAGCGCGGAGGGATTGCTCCGATTACGAGTGAGATATGATGATTATATAGGTGATAAACGGAAATGGTGAGGAATCCGGAGGGGTGCTCCGATTACGAGCGACGTTGAAATCATCATGAAACTTGGCGGGATTGACGATAGCAACAGCTCTACCTACATGCTAGAACATTAAGGACGCCGACAGCGCTGGCAGTAGGCGTCAGTGAGAGATCGGAGAGATTTCCCTGACTGCGAGTGTGGCATTATCATGACGATCCTCGAAGGTGATGTGGTGGAGGAGGAGGACGAGTGTATCACACGGCAGAGTCCGTGACGTGTTGAACGTCGGTTCCGGGGTGTACCCTAGTATACGAGCAGGTATCTACACCTAATGGAATGGAAACCGGCAAGTCATAACCACCTCTCAGTTTGCTTATAGGTGAGACGAGAGAAACCTAAAAACTCGGTACACTTGATACGAGACTATATCACTGCTCTGGGTACTCACGATTCGGAGATGAGCGTTGATCCGTACATGCGAGTTTCATACCTGCCAAAATATACTTATCGGCCACTCAAACTTCCATAATAGAATGTGAAGCTCAATCAAACAGAGTCGTCTGATGAAGATTGTGCTTCTTCGAGGGGCAGTCAAGAACTTGCGGGATGTTAAAACGTCCAGGGTCTATTAGTATCAAACAGGGTGTCAATACCATGTAGCCATTGCAAGGCCTAAAACGCGCTCACAGGTCCCGCCGCGAGGGAAAGCTTTCTAGTGGCGACGGTAGTCAAACCCTCATTCAGGCATCATACTCTTGGAAGTGAGGGCCCGCGGTGTCATCTTCCCGCGAGCGAGAGCACTATCTCGTCCACTTTCCATCAACATCGAGGGATGCGTAATGTTCCAGATAACAAACGCGACGAATACAACCGCAGCATCGAACACGTCTATACAAGACGCGTGAGTAACGAAAGATAAGCTAAAAGTGAAGAAACACACCGAAAAGCCACTCCGTATGCATGATTGTACTGTTCCATCCGCCACTTAGCTCGATGAGGCGGTAGATTCCACTGTCAAATGTGACTGAGCTGCAGGACAAACGGGGAGGGATATGTAACTCTGCTTACCGGATCAACAACAGAAACGTGCTACTTCCCATCGCGTAAAGAAGAATGCTGCGGCGAGTGTCGAATGGAAAATGTTCGCCGCCGGAAGTCGAGCTCCTTCCCTTGAGTGGCTTGTCGTGAATGAAACGTAGGATGTATTCACCGACAAGGATGGAAAATGTAATCATCATAGCTAGGGAATAAGTAAGTTGGCTGAATTGCACTCGGAGGGCCTGGCACCGTTCATGTACTTACCGACTTGCAGGGCTATTCCTGAGATCATGAGGTTCGTACCCTAAGAGGATATGAAAACGAGGTAGCAGGTACACAAGAACTCGAACGTACGAATTTGACGGCGGGTTCTCCTGGCTCGGCCACGGCGGCGATTCCACCGCCAGCGCCCTGTAGAAGTAGGGAGAGTATGTCCTTCATGGTGCAGAAGATTGCGTGAATTTCGCTGTCAATTCTCAGCGCCGGTGTAACCAGACTTACGCATCCAAGGAAAATATAGGTATCTAAGGATTGATGTTCGAGCATGAGCGCACGGCGACTATAGACCATTTCAGACATAGACTCACAGTAGTTGGGACGCAAACGACTATAGTCGGTACCCAAGAATGAAACGAGGCGTCCAAAAATTATGAAGTTTGCGGCAAGAAGGGGCGTCGGTCCCATAATCAAACAGCATATCCTGCATAAATGAGTATGAGCACGCTACGGGGACGTGGCACCGGAACTGTGCGTACTGTATGACGAATGGGGTACGCAGGAAGAGGTTTTGGTTCGACCACAGTCTTCCAATCCAACCTATCAGCTCCAACAGTGCGCCGAGAAGAACTGTCGGGCCAAGGAACCAGTAGCGACTAGAGATCATTTGCTGGAGATGTACCCCTACAGAGGACCTCTGAGTCAAGTAGATGGTCAAAAACTAAGTAGACGTACCCAGCGTAGCCGAGAAAAGTGCAATGTACAGCACACAAATATAGAATGTTGGGCGATAGCCATAGAATGAACGGTTTTGAGCCAGAAAGACAGAGCTCATGCTGCGCGAATGAGCACTGGAAGAGAGGTAGTGTAATCGAGAGAACGTCCTATCTGTATTTATATCTGCAGGAACGCGTGTATGGCTTCATAGTCAGAACCTACGTAAACTAGAGACACCGACGGCTGCACGACATCTTGTAGGCCACCTGAGGACTTGAGCGATCGAGCTCCCCAACGGTGATAATGAATCTTCGGAAGGGCTATAAATGTTCTTATGAGAATTCCGACGGATGCCTATTAATTGCTATTAATTGCCTTCCGTCGGAGCTGATAAGATCTGATCAGTGGAGGGCCGTGGATTCCCTGTCGCGGGTCCCTCGCTCGTTCGATACGAGTTTCCTGTACCCTTTGCGTGTTATTCTGGCTCTCACGGTTGACCGATGCCCCGCTAGAAAATTAGGATTCATCGGAGAGGTTAGTTTGTCGTTCGGCGTTCAATGTATAGCTGAGCTGCTGAAGCCTTAGGCCTAAGGCCCAGGGTCCTTGGGGTCTCGCGTATCACCGGCCGATCCGAGAACATCTCAGCCTCCGTCGGTGCTCACGTATCCAGAGCGCCACTATACAATTGCAGCCATCATCAGAACATAGGTCCAGAACGCCAATCTCAGTCGTGAGTAAGACCAGAAATCTGTCCGACGGATCATTGACATCTATTTTGAATTCCAAGATTGCAGCGAACCCACCCCCGGTGGGCAAGGCATTCAGCCCAACTCGATGGATAACAGCGTCTGTGTATTGCAACTAGGGATTTCCCAAAGAAACCGCCCGAGGAGAAATCCAGCGTTCAGTGACACGTGACATGTGCATGAGCAGTAGGGTCATGGTTCGGAATTGAGTGTAGCGGTCCGAAAGACATATAAATATAAAGTCCAGCATCTATCAGACAATATCGTAGAGGTACTGTGAAGCCCGAAGCGTACTCGCTGACGAAGCAGACCAAGGACTCCGACGTCAGAAGTTATCAGACAGCCACAGATTCAGTCATCAAACCCTCATTTCAGGTATCGTACTTTCGGAAGTGAGACCCGACGTCATCTTCTCGCGAGCGAGGGAGCCGACTCGTCTATCTTCCAGCAAAGCAGAGGGATGTGCAGCATTCCAAATAACAAACGCGACGAATACAACCGCAGCATCGAACACGTCTATACACGACGTGTGAGAAAAGTGAGGTGGGGTGAGGGTGAAGAAACGCACTGAAAAGCCACTCCGTATGCATGATTGTGCTGTTCCATCCCCCGCTGAGCTCGATGAGACGGTATATTCCACTATCGAATGTGTATTGAGATACAGGGTAAATGGGGGAGAATATGTAGCCTACTCACCGAATGAACAACAGAACCGTAGTACTCGCCATCGCGAGGAGAAGAACCTTGCGACGAGTGTCAAGTGGGAAACGTTCGCTGCCGGAAGACGAGCCTCCCTTGAGTGGCTTGTTGTGAATGTAACGCAAGGTGTATTCGCCCAGGAGAATGACAAATATGGTCATCATAGCTTGCGATGTCAATTTCAGCTGAGAAGAGGAGTCGGCATTGTCAAACAGAACCTACCCACTTGCAAGGCTATTCCTGAGATCATAAGGTTCGTGCCCTAAAATATCATCAGGACAGGAAGTAGCTGTGTACAAAAGAACTCGGACGCACGACGTCAAGAGAGGCATCCCCGGGTTCGGCTACAGAGGCAATCCCACCGCCGGCGCCCTGTAGGATGAGAGAGAGTATGTCCTTCAAGGTCGCATGAGCTTCACTGTTGGTCTTCGGGTTTACACACACTTACACATCCGAGGAAAATATAGGCATCTGGGGGTTTCAGCATCGGTAAGTAAACAGAGAAAGAGGATATTCCAAGCACAAACTCACAGTAGCTGGGACGCAGACGACTATAATCAGTACCCAAGAACGAAACGAGGCGTCCGAAAATTATGAAATTTGCGGCGAGAAGAGGTGTCGGTCCTAGAATTAGGCAGCATATCCTGCGCCAATAAATATGAATATGGTGCGAGGGTGAAGCAACGAGATGGTCCGTACTGCATCATGAAAGGGGAATCGAGGAAGAGGTTCTGGTTCGACCACAATCTCCCAATCCATCCTACTAATTCCAACAGTGCACCGAGAAGGACTGTCGGACCAAGGAACCAGTAACGACTAGAGATCATTTGATGAAGATGTAGCCCTGCGCAAAGATAATAAGCAGGCGGCCTGAGGTGGTTCATGGCGAACGGACATACCCAGCGTCGTCGAAAAAAGTGCAATGTACAACACACAAACGTAGAACGTTGGGCGGTAGCCGTATGAAGATTCGCTTTCATCCAAGAAGGCAGAAGTCATGGTCGTAAGAATTAACACCGGATGAGGGGTAGTGAAATCGAAAACATTCTATCTGTATTTAAATAAGCAGGAATGGGCGCCTGACTCCGTAGTCAGAACCTAGGTAAGCCAGATACGTCGAGGTCTGCGCCACTCACCCTGAACTCAATCTGGAGTGTCTGACATTCGTATGTACGCAGTAACTTTTGCACTGCCTGGAGGTGGAAATCGCCATGAATTCAAACATGATAGCTCCACTGTTGGTCAGTATATCGGGTACCAATACCTCTCAGTAAGTAGTACTCTCGACCTCAACGAGTGTCCAAATTAATGAGGTGTATAGGTACTGGTGCGCTTTGGTTTTCGACCCATGTCTATCAACCTATAATGGAATAGACGGCGAGCCTGAAACCGTGTTGATATGAATCGAGGAACTGTCGGCTACACGGTTGAGTTTGCCCTTGAAACATATCATACTGAATGCGCGTCCAATTGCCGTGCTCGGCGCTGCGCACGTATTAGAGATTAAAGTATCCAAGATCAGGGTTGTACAGGTTTAAGGGAAAGACTAGACTCTAGGCTTGCTGAGGTGCTAGCAGTCGAAGTTTGTGTTTGCGATCGATTGAGCGAACCAGGACTGGCAAGAGAATGAGGCCTCGAGGTGGTGGGAGAAAAAAAGCTATCGTGGAAATCACCTTAGGCACCACTTGTGACACGTTGAGCTGACCATTTAGGTAGGGTTCTTGTACGTGAGAAACCTACCTAAATGGTCACCTCCGCGGATGAGGCGTCAGGCACCCGCCCTTCTGCTCCTGACCACCACCTCGCCGCCGCCCGGTCGTCGACCTCAACAGTATCCTCCACATATTTCTCCAACCTGAAGCATTATTCTCAACATTATCAATTATTTTTTAAGTGTTTTTACTTCCATGCGCGCCGGTTTTTAAGCACCAACAACGCCTCATCAGCTACTGCTCAACACTACTCATATTCTGGAGGATACACAAAATCAATAAGAAGGGGCTTTGAAACCGGCGAACAGATTGTGGTCTACGGCTGGCTGGTATCAGAGTGTTTATGAGTAGTGAGAGGTGCATATATTGGGTTTTGGTACGTGCTCCGGCTCCCTTCCTCCGTGCTCGCCGCTCTGGCAGGCTCAAAACAAATATCAGACCTAGATCAATGAATCATCCCCCGGAAAATCGATGATTATCTCAGAGGATACATCCTGCATGGGCTGCTCAACATTCGGGAGGCCTGATGCTGGTGCTCAGCGCTCACCGGTGCCAGCACCGCCGCTAAGAATCCCTGTCAGTACCTCATCTTACTGTGAATGAGCTTGCTTAACGTATTGAAAATGTCGGTCTATACACTCAGCGCTGAGCTCGCCGCTACTCAGCACCTCCATGCAACGAAACCGGCAAGTACCTCACCGATATGGTGTACTCTTCAATATTTTGCAACCTCAGCCTCCGGCCCTCCGCAGCTCCAGGCTGTTGCGATTGAATAACGTATCGCGGCTTCGTCGGCTTTGAGTCCCCGTTCCCTACGACGCCAACCCTCCTTCCTCTTTCCGAATTATTGGATGATACATTCATCTTCTCCACTGAACTTCGACCTACTCATTGCTTTTAAAGCTTCTCATGGCCACCTATCATTGCTGCTGAGTCGTGTTTATTGACATATCACTCCAGGTCGTCCTCCCTTCAAGCTCACTATTCGTGGGCCACGACCTTCAAATTACTATGGATATGGATCTCTCCGTACCGCTCTTGGATAGAGGCATGAACAAAGTCTTCCCTCTGTTAGTGTCTGGGTCACCGATGCTCTAAGTACAGATTTCCAACGTAGTCAACAATACCGACCAGATTTATGAACGCCGCTTCATGTGCACGGACGGTGGTAATTCTGACACACTTTTGTTATATATCGTAGTTTCATCTGATCCAATGTATAAGCCTTCTCATCCTTTGCATGATAGTCTGAACATGGCACTGGTCCCGCCCGACTGATGCCTATATAGCGAACTGGACTTTGCCGGGATGGGAAACATACGGAAAACATAGGTTTGAGTTGCGATAACTCGCCGTTCTGAGTAAATACGGGTCCTCAGATGGCTAAAGGCATTCTATGATCTAGAATGATCATGTTTCGACGTGCTTGAGTGTACTTATCCCGGGAGATACAACGATCTAAGTTAAACCACTCACATCAAGGCAGTATTAACGTCCGGTTCAGCTGTCCGACATACTGAATGTTACTACCATTTCAATAAATAGAATATAAATATGGGAGATGGGGATTTATGCATGGATGGACGCTATGTACTTTTTTTTGTTGAACTCCTTGATGGGGTGTTTAAAAAAAATAAAGGGTGGTACCCGAGAACCCCGGGTACTCCATATCTCCCCAATTTCAGCCCAGAATCGCCTCAGTTCTTGCTCAGTCGACTCCAGTACGTGACTCAGATTCATTGAATGATTGTTTTATACGAAATATAGCTACATCTAGGGCACAGAAATTCGGATAACACGCGAAGGGATAGTAAATGTCTGCATGAGCGCTACTTGATGTCCTTCCCAATTCCTTCGAGTACCGCGGCAAGCCCACAACCTTATGATCTTCAAGGAACACCAATAAATATCATCTCCGCGATATGCCCTGCATTCCAACGCCGTGATAAAGTAACAACGACACCCTACACGCCCAGAAACATTTGTGAATGTATTTGAATGCCGTACTGGCTGTAGCCCCTTCTTTGTGTGCTTTGTATGTCCTCTACCTTCAAAACTCTTAGAACTCGTTGGATTGAGGCTAACCTCACCAATAGGGGACACTTATCATGCTTTTGAAGTCCTCTTTATCCCATCAAATACACATACCTGATCCGCTCCTCTGTGTACTCAGAAGAACAGCATCTTCATGAGCATGAGTGCAGGTCGCTAACGGTCACTCCCCAAGAGATTGTTGAATCCGCGGCCTAGATCCTTATCAGTCCCGGTTTCACTTCTCCCGCAGTATGATTATGCGGGACAGTACTTCGTGACTGTTCCATTGTTCTATATGCTCCATATGTACAATTTCTATTAGATATCTCTTTATGGTAGTTACATTCATTCTACATGTATATAAGCTGGTAGTTCTCTACGTGAATCTACAGTGTGCTTGAGCTTCTACGTCTCGCCTCTATAACTCTCTCAACTCTCCTGGTAAGTAGTAGTTGTAGTAATGTAGTAGTCCACTGCGCTAGGCGTCATGCCGGCTCTACAGAGATTTGATGTCCTGTGAATTTGATTTAAGTCCCTAGTAGCCCAGGGAGAAATGTAATACAGCACACCCCGGATATCCCCCCCAACACTGTCTGCCTGGAGATGCTGCAGCTTCATAGCAGCAGAGCTGGATTGTTGAGTGCAATCCTCCCTGACAATACAAACTCTGCAGCAAGTATTCAAGCCCAAAGCACCGGAAAAGACTACCCTTTTACATGCTGCATTGACGTCCCCCTCCCAGTACCGTAATCCCACCGTATCTTCATAACAGTTCATGTGTACCCTCAGCAATCAGTACCCCAGGATAAGCTCCCTACAAGCTTTCTATAGCAATCTTTGTGAGCTGG
This sequence comes from Marasmius sp. AFHP31, assembly GCA_024721195.1. Taxonomy (NCBI): domain Eukaryota; kingdom Fungi; phylum Basidiomycota; class Agaricomycetes; order Agaricales; family Marasmiaceae; genus Marasmius; species Marasmius sp. AFHP31. The sequence goes on along the minus strand of JANHQD010001656.1, from coordinate 10,777 downwards.
TAACCGCGTAAAACCCATGTAAAATGATATACTTGCCTTATGCCCTCCTCTGTGTGCCAAATGAACCTTGCTTCGCCCATTTCTCGAGAAACTTGGTTGCAATCACTTCGAAGTGAGTCATAGCTCTAAAGCACATCACGAATAAGCTTTTTGAGAGCGCGATTGTCTAAATTAGTCAGAACCTCACATACCTGCGATATGGGGCACACCCCCCTCCATGAACCTTGGAGGTCATATCTCTGTGCAACCGCACACTGGAATTGTTGGGAGCAACCTTCCTCAAATCACGGCTGTAAATGCTAGCGTTTGGAGCCCATATTGTTCTGGGTGAGCTGCTAGTCGATATGCGCTGCAGCGGACAGCGACGAGGTGGTGGAGGGTCTAAAAGAAGCGTGACAAGCGCCCAAGGGCCTCATCCATGGAGCTGACCATTTAGGTAGGTTTTTCACGTACAAGGAACCCTACCTAAATGGTTAGCTCAACATGTGACATGTGGTGCCTAAGGTGGTGGAAATCATCTTGGCCCCCGACGCGCACGTGACTCACGTGTACTTCTCCCCTCAATCCATCTTAGGCATGTGGCTCCTGGCAGATTGGATGGCTCCTGGATATCCGCCAGGCAAACCCCCAGATGCAGATTGTGGATAGGCCACTTGGATGATCACCCATCTGTGGATGTTCATCTGTCATCCAGCGGTTATCCGCTGGATTGTGGAGGGTGGTATCGGCAAAGTCCGAAGAACTGTGACAGTGCAGGACACTAGAAGCCACTCTACCTGTACACCAATCATTGGCAATATGTACACAAATTGTTACAGTAGCATATATTCCAAATAAACACATCACTTGTTCCTCTTGAGTCTCGTATTTCACTCATGGCTGGTGGTGGTGAAAGTAGTGTTGCCAACAGGTGGGTTGGGTTCGGCACGGGTTGGGTTTTGCTAGGTTGAAACCCATATATTTGACCCTGGTCTGGGTTCAAACCGTGCCAACCCGGTCAACCACGGTTCAAACCAGATTCTTTCAAGTTTTTTTCTGTCATGAAGTGCTGCTTTTCCCCTATCTTTTTCCTTTCTTAGTGCCCATTCCCCTTTCAGCGCCTGTTTGTCACTTTGACGCCCATTTGTTACTTTGACGCCTACCAGATACCCAGTTCCCCTCTCTTCATCATTCCCATCATTTCCTTCCTCATCCTTGTTCTTTCACATCGTCTTCACAACCCATCTTATCCATCGTTTCCTTTGTTCTTTTTGTTCTTTTATATACAACAGTTACTTGTTCCGGACTTGTTCTTCTTCCATACCTGGACTACTATTGTTCTTCCCTTATTCCCTATTATCTTCCTTTATTCTCGTGCGACTCATATTCCAGTATATAAGCTAGACAGTTTACATCTAGTCCCTCATCTTGACCTCTTGTCATTGGGACCAGGTGAGTAGTTAATTCCGTTTCTCCTTACCTGCAATATATCTAACTTGTCATTGGGACCAGTTCTTTATCTGCTCTTGATCTCTGCTCTCTGTCTCTGTCATCTCCATCGTCGTCTCTGCTAGTTGACTTCTGCCACCGCCGTTCTACACCCGAAGTCTTAGCGTCTAGCACTTTAGGACAGTCACACCCGATGCAAAGGAGCATCAGAATTTGAACTGTGAGCTCTCTGCATCTATCCGAATGAAACTAGATGGCATAACAGTCCTGTCGACGGATGCTCCTCAATCCTTTGCCGGCGTTCCTCTTCAAACTCTGGGTCTCCTCTCTTTGTAAGGTCCACATCCTCAACAAACAATCTCTCGAGCCAGCGATGATAGGCGTTTACTTTGGCCACTTTTCTTCTCGCTCAGGATGTCATAAGGCACTCGCGACCTTCACCTGAGCAAAGCAGAGGACGTCACATAGAAATTTTGTTGAATGGTTGTATAATGCAGAATACAACTTAGCTATACACATACTTCCAATGACCCGCTAGGCTGGAACTCGAGCTACCCAGTGCTTTCAAGTTGTACTGTGAGATTGGTGGCGCTTCTGTTGCCTCTCATTTGAAGGGGCCCGAAGCTCTCGTGGCCGCTTCATTCCTATCTTTCTTCCCCAATCTAGCTCAGCTGCTCCTACCATGACTGGCAATAACGATTCAGCTGTGCTGGCACAAGAGCCCACCTCCAACAATTGTAACGCCGCCATTCGCCTTTGCATTGCACCAAGAACACACTCGAGCTCAGAAACCTCGGGTATTGAATCCGAGTTGAGTACCGTGAGGTCTTCAAGAAGGTTATTGAGCCCGTAAAGTCAAGGTAATAGATGCGACACTTCATGCTGGATTTTTGCTTGTATTTGATCGTTGATTGCCCGGCGTTGCTCTTTGTTTAGATTCTCCTGTGTGTATTGAGAGGATAGACTGTAAAGTATAGCTTGAAAACATACCGGAGGCTTAAACCTCTCCTCGAAAGCAATGCTCTCCAGATCCCCAGTATATTCCTCACCATTTGAACTGCTGCTACTATCTTCGTCAACAATTAGCATGGTGGTATCCTGCACGGAGGCTTGAATTTCAGAGAAGGTAGAGACGGATGGTGTTTGAGGAATAGACAGTACCAGTGGTGGTGAGGTTGAGGTTGTAGGAGTTGGAGACGTCATAGACGGGGGCTTTTGGACAGCAAGAGCATCCACTAGCATCAACGGGTAGAGGAGAGGAGGGAGGTTGTCCTTCAGAAGGGAGTGATGGAGGAGGGATCACATTGCGCGGAGGTGTTTACAAGCCCCTCCGTGTTCCTGAAAGTCGAGGCAGGTACACGATGCCTGCCCATCACGGTGCATCAAGAGGAAGTAGCAAGCTTCATTGGACTTGGAGGATAGACAGTGTCCAGTGAAGGTATCAGCGTCAGCACCGGGGCTCCACCCTACCCTCTGTAGGGACATAATGGTCCTGGCCTGCTGATCGCACATATCGTCTTCCGGCCACCAGCAAATGCCTGCACCTTTTCCTCTCTTCTCTGACTTTTCCTGCCCTTGAATCTGAACTAGGTCCTTCCCTCCAGCCGGATTCTTGAATCTTTCAGTGAGCCAGATGGTGTATTGAGACTGAATGAGCTGTTGGTTGTAGATCCTGGGTAGAATTTGGGTGCAGAGGAGGAGGATCAAATAGTCGAAACGAAGCCGATGTCCTGAGTAGAACCAGCGGGCCAGGTGTTTTCGCTTGAGGATGCCGTTAAACAACTCCAGGTGGTTGGTAGTAGGGACGACTCCCTCAACGGGTATTTTGAGGAGGTTGGAAACACTGAGTCGTCCGCACGCCAACCAACTCCGCCACATCGTGATATCCATCCAGTTGGTTGTAAGGTACAGAAGGTGTTTCTTGCCTGCTTGAGCCGCAGTCATAGCTTCGGCAATACTGTCGCTGATGATCATTGAGGTACATGTCCTGTTTGACCATGAGCTCTTTTGCCTCTTCATAGTTGATGCTGTTAAGTAGCCTAATAGCCATTGAGTACCAATTCAGAAGAGAGAAAAAGCAAGCTTACCCTGTCTCCAACCCTTGTAGCTGATCGCGAACATGATCCTTCCAGAAATTTGGTTTTGAGGGGTCCCCCGAGCCAAGAGCCTTCTTGCAGTTGTTCAGCCAGCATTGACGAACGTGGAATTTACAAAGGAGAAGGTAGACTGAGGGCCATACAGTCAATAGAGCACCGCGCTCCTTGGTATCCATGTCAGTGATCACTGAGAAAGGTGTGAAGCATTTGGAGTTGGTAGGTCGCTGGCGGCTAAGATGGTACTTCCACGTTCAGAGAAGTTTTCTCAAGAATGGCGGTGGTGTAGCCAGCATGGGTGGCTCGGTTACCTGTGGGGGCAGAGAACAGAAAGAGAGCAATTGGTAGACCTTTGCCATGTGAGTCGACAGCGAGAGCAATGAATAACAAAAGTCGGACTGTGCAGACTCCAAATGTGCCATCAAGCACAAGCTGCGAGCGGTGAGCATGCTTCCAAGCTGCCCTGTTCATTTCTATTGTTGATATACAAACCTCAAAGCAATCACCAGTCTCTGCACGCTCTTGATAATGAAAAATCTGAGAGGCGACCTCAGGCTTGTAACAAGGAGAGCCAGGATTGAGCCAGTCTGAGATATTGTACTGCGGGGGGTTCTTGACATTGATCCCAAGTGTCCGAGCATACTTTGCATAGAGAGCAGCACTGTCAGAGGTGAGAAGTAGGTAGCGTACATTTGCCGTCTCAGGATCATAAGACAGCATCTTGCGGTACGACCGTTGTTGAATCATACGCTTGTCTTGTATGGCCGCTAGACTTTTGGGACAGTCAGTTATGTTAGAATAACGGTATTAGCGGCCATACCTTGCATCGTTCTCAAGTTGAGCAAGAGCGATCTCGTATACATGTTCGTGTAGGGGGGCAGGAGGAAGGCGTTCAAGAACTGATTGTTGACAATCAGTGTTATGCGATAGAACCCAGGAGATCTTGGTGATGGTTCTGTTCGTCAAGCTCTCGACAACTTCAACATGAGCGAGACACCCACTGAACGGCCAGGGGGCCTTCGCTTACATGGTTTTCCCTTCACTCCTCGACCTTCTCGAGTACAAGCCTTGACATCCTGCTGTTGGCGTGCAGTACTGTTGTAACCAGAGACGCTGGATAACTGTCAGAACAATTCAGGGCTATAGAAAACCATGACCTACCACTGGTAAAGTGTTCTTTTCATTTTCCCACCCTTTTGCGTATTCCACGTCGTCGACCACTCGATACTCCACTTGTTCTCCAGGGAGGCTTTCGAATTCTCATCAAGGGCAAGTTCAAATAGCTTTGTTCTCGCCAGTCCCTGCTGAACACTGTCATTCGGGTTGTACACAAGGCGGACAGGTCGCTTGTCCTCAGAATTTGCATAAAGCTCATATAGATTGCTCTTCTGAGACGGTGAGAGCTTGAGACAGTCAATGGTTGTTTTTGCCTGGTGAACTTGTCAGAGAACTCACGCAACTTGGAAACACAGGACTACATACCTTTCCTTTCACCTTGGGCTCGGATGGAGCGGCAGTTTCGAGCCGGCATGTACCCAAGAAAAGGCTGCTTCTGTTTTGGACATTGTGGTTTCAAGAGAGAGGCTCAAACTGAGACACTGCAGGCGCATAGCTTGTGGTGGCTGAAGGTGGCTGAAGCTGCCGCTGGGGAACCAGAGGCCTGCACACCACAGTAATAAAAGTCAGAAAAAACCACTCATTGAAGGCTGGTAAAGCAGCGGGACCTCACCGTTACTGTGCATGGCTGTACAGGACAAGATATCAACCCCCGGGATAGGAGATCTTACTTCCGAGCCCCCTCTTGGTCTGTGCATAGGATCTGCCATTGTCATGAAGGTGCCGGGTCCTTCTGGGGCACCTAGTCCTCATAAAATTCACAATTCGGGCCCCTCATAATCACAAATTGATTGTTCATTGAAAGATGGTGTTTATTGACTTCCGTGTTACACAAGGTACACCCTTTCGGGGTATGTGCCCAACTAAGTACACCTCACCCACTGGAATCCTGTGATTTCCAAACCATTTTCAGTATTCCTGATACCCAATACAGCACAGGAACACACCATGTACAATGACATATGGGGGGCCCTTGACACCCGATGACACCGTCAAAGTCCCCTCTTGTTCACAGCTCCTTCTTTGAAGTTCTGTTTGTCGGCTGTCCTGATCCATGCCTGGTGAGTAGGATTGCAGGAGTCTGTGTCCCTCTATACACGCATCATTCTGGCCTCTAAGCGTGTCTTGTCCTCTTGTCAGTCTCCCATTCCCCTGCAGAACCTGAGCCTATAAGAGTGCTCAGGTAAATGGAAAAATCAACAGAGGAAAGATGACGCACTCGATTCCCAATAACTTATCTGATTGCCAGCCGCAAGTAAAGGCGAAAGCTTTGTTGAGCACCTTCTGTGAACAGTGTGAAGGGCCTGTCGACGTTGTCGGGTGCGACGCGTCCGTGATCGTGCTATGGGTTAGCAGAATGATTGGTGCTAGCAGGACTTATTCTGGTCACATCGAATGTGTAACGTTGAACAGGAGAAAAAGTGTTTCACCAAATGGACCCGGAAGTTCTCCTGAAACTCCGAGAAATTGATCTCACGTCATATAGAATATGTCATCTTTATTTCACATGTATTTATGAAAAAGTTGGTACGCACTAGCTTTCCCTCTATATGTTGAGGACTAGTCTAGTACATCAAAGTGGTGTCTACCAGTAAAAGGTACAAAGGGCTCTTCAACAGCATCTATGAAAACTTTGTTACACCAGGCCTTAGAGTATTCGGGGATCTGAGCCATAACAGTACTAAGGAATCCTACTTGCATGATACTATGGGCATACTTCTCGACTAAGGGGGTAATCCTAGTAAGTTCGTTGTAGGACTCTTCAGAGAGAGCAGTTGGTTCGGAGAGGAAAGCCTGAGCAGGATCACTCTGGGATAAGTAGAATACGGCCGCCGGGCAAGTATGTCTTGCCAGGATAAAGTGTGAAGGAGCAATGCCACAAAACCGTCGGGGGAAATGACAGTAGAGCTGAGTGTAGCCAAATGCCAGAGTTGATGATAGGGAAGGTCGCCAGCCATTACCCTGTAGGGGTGAGCAGGGTAGATCTCTATAAAATAGAAGTTAGACTATTAGCCTTTCAGAAACAAGAAGACTGTTGATCATGCCGCACCTTTGTAGAACTCCTGAACTAGTTTGAATACGAGCCATTGACTGTCGGGGGCTTTGTCCTAGAAGTGTAGATTAGGCATTGAGCAAGTAGAAGAAGAGGTTTGAGTACATTGAAGGGAACATAGCTCAATCCAGGACAAGAGAGATAAGGAAAGTTGGAAGCATGTAGTTCTGGAGAACAAGGATGACTGAGCAAGAAAATTCCTAGAACCAATAAGAGCATGTGGATTGTGTAGATAGTCCCAGTGGACTGAGTCAGAATGGTCTCGCGGAACTATAACCCTCTGAGCATGCCATCGATAGGCCCGACAGCCTAGAATAGTAGGCAATATTGACTGATGGGGCAGGATTTTACCTCTTCAGACGACATTCCTACTGAAACCTAGAATAAACAGGCAGAATAAATAATTGGTATGATAGTTAGTTGGACAAGTATATAAGGACGTAGGAATTATGTAGGTTCCTCAGCAAGTACTACCCATACCAGTAGGAAAGTTCAGAACATCTGCCCACACACATTAGCATAAAGCAGCTTTTGTATCCACATAGAGCATTTGCCTGGTTTCTGTAACAAATTCCATGAATTGTCAAGAATAGAAAGTCTTTGAAATCGCATTGTTGATTGGTTGAATCGTCCAAGTCGTACCATCATTCTCATGTTGTTGTTGTATCGTTTGGCCCATTGAGTGGTCTTGTTGTCTGTTATGGTTGTATAAGATCCATTGAGAGGTCTAGTTGTATCGCCTGTTAAGAGGTGTTTTGTCCATTGAAGATCATATTTGAACTGTTGTCTTGTTTCTTTGCCTCTACCTTTTCCCGCCAAACCAACCTGTCTCCAAGTTTCAGCTGACAGAGTTACCTATTGTTCTGTCTATCTTTAGCAGGGCGTAACCTTTGTCAAGCCAACACATTCCTAGCACTCTCCAGACTCATAGAAGTGTTAGTTGCACCCGCACTTTTTGTGTATAGATTATCCCTTCTACTTACAACGTCCATTAACGGAACCGCCGAGTTGATCTTAACAACCCGTGCTGGCTTGAGACCTAAGCCTTGCATGCGTCCCAGGGACTCGTCCTGGCAGACAGACATGTGATGTCCAAAGCATTTGCAGTGGTGGCACTGCTCCTGGCCGTGATTACCGTGAGCCTTGGTGTGGTTTGTCACACCACAGCCATAGCAACGGTTGCGCATGGCTCTCATGAAGTCCTTGCGCGTCTTACCGTTACCCCCAACAGGGGTGGTCTGGGTGGTGCTGATAGTGGTGGTGGTGACCTCGGTATGTTTGCAAGTGTTGAATCCTTCTGCTTCCAGGGCCCTCTCGGCCCTGCATGAAAGATCCTCCAAATCATCCAGGTCCTTTGAGTCCTCCTGGGCCAGGTTCATTGTCACGAGGAGTTTCTTCACCTCTGGGTTGAGCCCACTTCAGAAACGGATCATGAGGTCATCGTCTGAAAGGCCTGTCTTCACTCCTGCATCTCTGAAGTTCTGACAGTAGAGGGTGACAGCCTTGCTCCCTTGCTTCATTTGCTCCAGCTCCCTAATGGCATCTGCCTTCTCGTTGGCAGAACCAAAGCAGACTTTAAACTGTTTTCTGAAGGTGTCCCACTTTCCTCCAAAGGGGAATGCAACACTTTTGTCAGTCATGGATGTGTTGATCTGTTTCAGATAGTTGGCTGCCCAGCGACCAGCTTTTCCTCCGTCACAGAACGGCAAAGCGGACTGGATGGTTTTCCTGTGGTCTAGCATTGCCAACAGCCCGTTCGCTCCACTCTGGCTCCAGAGCGGAACGGAGCGGTCAATGCCGCTCCCGGGAGCGGCTGAGGTTATACAGCTCCGCTCCAGAGCCGCTCAGAGTGGCTAAGTCGCCGCTCGAGCGGTATTTTTCTCTCAATTTATTTTTTTCGAGCATTCCATACTCTAACTACCATGCTAGTATGAGGACATGGCAAGTAAGTGTGCACAGGCATAATGAGATATATTTTGGCTATGTTTGGCCTGTGGGAAAGTTGTGCGAGGCCCTTGCACAGCTTTCTCACGGCTCTGTCACACCCAAGTTTGCACTAAAAAGCTTAAATGTATTCTACTCGTGCCATAGCACTGAAATCTACATCCCAAATATGTTATATAAACAAAATTGGTGCTCATAAGTCCAAAAAACTAACATCTACAGGCTTGAATTTTCGGGAATTTTTCAAGTGGCTCGAGCAAACTCTACCGGCTCTGAGTCAGCTCCGAGCGGAGCTGCTCAACCAGCTCAGCAGAGCGGGATTTCCCAAGCCGCTCTACTCCGCTCCGCTCCCGAGCGCTAGAACCGCGACTCGAGCGGAGCCATTGGCTACGCTACTGTGGTCCAACTTCTCAACATCTTCTGGAGTAACACCCTCCCCTGCCTTGATCCTCAATGCCTTTTGTTCTGTTGCCCAATTCCTAAACATGGGCAGGAATCTGGCCACATCATTCACATCGCCCTTGAAGACAGCAGGCTTTGCAATGACAGCACCTTCATCTTTATTGGCTTTGAAGGCATCTCTTATAGCATCCAGCTGGGCCTGCTGGGATTATTGATTGACGAGGCAGGTGAGGAGTGCTTCAAGGGTGGCGTTGGCAGTGGACCGAGTGGACATGCTGGATATAGTAGAAGTAGTGGTGTGTCCTAAAGCACTAGACACTAAGACTTCGGATACAGAGACAACAGCGGCAGGAGTTGTCTAATGGAGGCAACAACAGAGAAGGCAGAGACAGCGAGCAGAGAGCAAGAGCAAGTAAGGAACTGGTCCCAATGACATGTTAGATATATTGCAGGCAAAGAGAGAAACGGAGTTAACTACTCACCTGGTCCCAATGACAAGAGGTCAAGATGAGGCACCAGGTGTAAACTACCTAGCTTATATACTAGAATATGAGTTGTGCGAGAATAAAGAAAGATAATAGGGAGCAAGGGGAAAACAATAGTAGTCCAGGTATGGAATAATAACAAGTCTGGAATGAGTAACTGTTGTGTATAAAAGAACAATGAGAACAATGAAAACAATGGATGGAGTAGGTTGTGAAAACGATGTGAAAGAACAAAGATGAGGAAGGAAATGATGGGAGTGATGTGGAAAGGGGGAACCAGGTATCTGGTAGGCGTCAAAGTAACAAATGGGCATCAAAGTGACAAACAGGTGCTAAAAGGGGAATGGGCGCTAAAAAAGGAAAAGATAGGGGGAAAAGCAGCACTTCATGACACATCTTATCTATTATCATATCTTCTATCTATATCTTTTATCATATCTTTCACATGACTGTACACATGGTAGATACATGAGGGACCCACATGCTGTAGACACATGTTGGTCCTGTTTCACTTACTGTTTCACTTTCTGTTTTGTGCCTTGCTTCATGATGTCATGTACACATGGTAGACACACAGCATAGTCCTCTAGTAGTATATAAGGAGTAGGTACTTGACCTGTATTCCCCAGTCTTGAGCTGGTTTATCCTCACCAGTGTATAGAACTCTTGCTTTCTCTCTTTGCCTCATTCTTTGTTGTCTGAAAGCTTAGTGCAACATGTCACCAGGCCAGAGACTGGTGATTGCTGACACAAGGAGTATCATGCCATTTCATAAATATTTTGATCGTAACATGTAATAACTAGCTTGTACAAGTACAGATATGTGTAACTAAAACATGTATGTCCTAAGTTACTTTTGGACAGTTTCTTGCAATAAGAGAGAATGTACTTTTGCATGTACAAGAAACAGTACATGACACACAATTTGGCAGGGAAGAGAAATAAAGTCATGTCTAAAAAAGGAAAATTCATATGTCTAACAGCTCGACGCACCTTCTTGCCAAACCTCCCTTGATACCACACCTTCAATTCGGCACACAGGGCATGAAACAGGAACTTTGTCACCCTCTATCTTATCACCTTCATCAGACCAAAGTGAATTTGCAACTCGGCCTGCTGAAACAAGACACGATGGATGGAATGTATGATTGCAAACATCGAGAAGTGGTTCATCCTCCCTTGCCTTCCCCTTTGCGGAAGGTTTCTTAATATGAACTTGCCTCATATCTTCAGGTTGGATATCTAGCAAAGGTTCT
>JANHQD010001655.1:0-12590 GCA_024721195.1 Marasmius sp. AFHP31 | reverse complement strand
AGGAGGAAGGGGTGAGATCCCATTTGAGAAAGCCGAAGGAGATGCCGTTTTTAACTCCAAGAGCTCTACGGTTCAAGAACTCAACTTCGGTGTCGTTAAGTCTCGAGACAAGGAATAAGGGAATGGGGTTGGGATTGTTGGCTTGGGTGAGACCTCCGGCGGGTGTGATTTCTACGAGCTTGCCCGTCTCTGCCAGTAGGGCCTTTCGACCCCAGCGTATGACGGTTTCGGGTGGTACTGGGTTCCCATCAACCATCGGGGGTTGGTAGCTTTCTCTGTTCGTACCCATAAGGAACAGAACCCCTTTGGCGGAGCCTTCGATTGGCTTGCTCCACCGTTCGAAGGTCTTCGTCGAGAGATTGTTCTTGATATCGTCCTTCGTCCAACCTTCGAGCATCCACGGCCAGTCAGGGGGAAAGCGTGTAACGGTGGCGGGCTTCGTGTCGTCGTCATCGTCGTCCGGATAAACTGAGGTGCTTGCCCTGACACCAAGAATTGTCGACGTTTGGGGTTCGGTGGCAATATTCTCGTGAGGTTGATCTGGGTTCACGTTGCTCGAGGGGTTCGCGTCGTTCGAGGGGTTTGTGTCGCTCGAGGGGTTTTCATTGGTCGCTCCACTCGTAGTTGCTTTGTTCTCGGGGTTCGACATGTTGGGGCTAGCAGGACTATAATCGTCTAAGGATACGGCCAGCAAATTTTAGTTAGTAGGAAAGTCGTCTCTGGAGACATGGTTCACGCTTACTGGTGGCAGCAGTAGGAGACTTGGGGGTTTGGGGGAGAGAGGGCGAGCCATTATCGAGCGATCCATCTGCTCAACTTCCATTGTTCTCCGGATCTGGAAGGTGTTAGGTCACGTTTGTCACAAAGGAGAGGTGCTCATACCAGGAGTAGGGGAGGGCCGGTGATCCGGGTTGAGGCTGTCGATCAGCTTGTCCGAGACAATTTCCTCAATTTGCGCGGACTGGGTCGTACCCGACGGCGAGGTTTGAGCAGCTGCTAGCCGGTCGCGTTTGCGGTATTTCTCCACTTCTGAGGCCCATACTGCAACTTCTATAAGTTGTTGGGGTGTAAGGAGTAAGGCGGACGGAGACCTACGTTTGATGATATTGTCGGGGGTGACTGGTGCCCGAGTTTCATCGGGCATCAGTATCATGGGGGTGCCATTTACCATAGATACTAGAGGGACTTCGATGCTTGGGCCAACTGTCGAGAGGGTTCCCGAACGCTGAGGTCGGGGGGTAGCAAATTCATCCTGGTGAAAGCTTCCCGGGATGAACATTGAGGGTCGGCTGTGAGAGTGTATGGGTGTCGTGGGGAGGTCTTGTAGGGAGTGGGTGTTTGTTTGGTCCAAAACGCGTACAGCCGTATTCCTTTTTGGCGTATCAAAGGGTGACGGGGACGAGGTGCTGGCTGAAGCTGGGATGAGGTTCTCCTGCCCTGCAAGTTCTTCGTTTACGACCTCCATACGCCTCTCATCGGTGGCTTTAGATTCCGCGTCGGAGTCTTCCTGGTTCGAAGCACTGTAGTAATCCGAGGTCTCGTTCTCACTGGGGTTTTCCGAACCTGCTTCTGGTTGAGATACTGCTAGACGATGCAACGGGGAGAGGGCTTGCCTGATTCACGTTGTCGTTTGCCCCAAGTCCTCTCGCTGCGGCGAGAAGGTTCAGCTGGGTTGACACCAACGACTTCGCTCCCTTTCTTTGTGCGACGTTCTCTCTTTCTTTCTCCTATTGGCCGTTCCACCTTCTCGCCTTCGTTGTTCTTGGCTGCTTTGGGAGCTCTAGAGGTGGCAGAATCTTTTCCTTTCTGTGACTTGGGGGGCATAGTTAAAGAGAAAGTTGGGGTAGGAAGGCAAGAAGAGGGTGGAGGGGGGCGTGATGGTCGCATGTTGAATATATAGGAATCTGGTTCCTTTGTTCGAGCTGAGTACGCGTAGTTGAGCCACTGGCTTCAAGAACTTGAAAGAGGGACGTGAACGAGTATATCCTGAGGGAAAGACATGTAGAGGCTAGACTTCCAACGTCGTCAGTGGTAAGCGAGGCTGGACACAGTTTAGTGCTCACCATCTCTGGTGCTCCACGTGCTGGTGGAGGTTTGAGGAGCAATCTGACCGCTAGCGGTCAGATCCTGAAGCTGGGGACTAGAGTACATAGGTTGGAAATCTCACAGAGCAAGACCTCAACCGTCGCCGTCGTCCTCTGCGATCAACGCAGCCTTCCACGTGTAGTGGTCGCCAGCGCCCTTGCCCACGCACGCGTGGGAATATCCGGCCATGATGGTGGTCACGGATCAAGGGGCCCCCCGAGACGCCATTGTTCTCTGGAGAGTATGGGAACTCTGTCTGGAAAACAGAAAGCTCATATACGTCCCAATTCTATTACTCCTTGGAACAGCAGGTAAGATTGCTTTGTCGTATAACCTCTTTAGTCTTGTCTATTGGTTAGATCAGATGCTACACATACAATGATTGGCCTGCCAACAACCCTGATACCTGTAACAACTTCGAAATATCGGCATTCAGTCCATTGATGGCCACTAATATCTCAGGCACACTAGTGATTGGTTACAAAGTCTGGTGAGTACTACCAAACCCATTCCAACTTTTTATGACTGGGTTATCAGGACTGCTTGCTAATTGTAGGCATCACTATAAGGATTTATCGCTGGGCTATCAAGAAGTACCTTTATCAATGCCCCCAACATACTAGGGCAAAAGAGAGTCTCGTGCTACTCCTTGAGTCCAGTTTTGTCTACTCTGTTCTTTGGGTAAGCCTGAGTGGTTTCTCAACTGGCACCTGTTTCTGATATTGTCCAAAATGGTAAACATAACTTAGATTGTCCAACTGGTTGTAATCATTCTGCCTCCTGTCAAGTCCTTCTCTAGGAAAGTATTGCAGCAAATTTTCACTGCCGCTAGTATTCAGCTTGTAGTAAGTTGGATTGAGATTTCACCTGTATTTCAAGCTTGATTGAACACACTGTCATGCAGGCAATATTCCTGACCTCATTGGTCATACTCATCTATCTTCAATAGTCTATGTGGGACCCAACTGGGACACTCTCAGTAAAGTACACCTTTGAGTCTATGAGTGTCTACAGCACGGTTTACAACATATCTGATGGGAGCGAGGGCAATCTGACATCTAAGATAGCTTAGTGTCCTGTGCGTTGCTCAGAGTTGGATCCTATGTCCTAATTCACAGGTACAAGTCCTTTAGATTGACTCAACTGGCCCCTTACATTGGAGTAGGGAATTGGGTATATCAAACATACCAGAGTACTATTTGGTAATACTGGACTATAATATAGAGTAACAAGGGTAAAATTGACCGCCGCAAGAGACAGTGAAAAGTGGAGAGGGAGAGGGAGAGTCGAGATTCTATAGGCATTGATATGTCAACACGATGTGTGCAATGCATTGGAAGCATTTGTTTGGAGTTGATGGACTCATTTTTGTCTGTTGTCTCATGCCTACTTTGTCAAAAACTAAACAAGTGTCACAGCTTGTGCGAGAATATTTTTGTTGTCAATCAACGTACACATACACACCTATCTCAATTGGAACAGGGTCACCAGCAAAACCAGGGCAATCTGATGAACTGCTGGTCAAACCTGTCAGCTGTGGTGAGGTGTCATCAGGCTGACGGTTGCTGGATCCTTGTTTTTTTTCTGGCAAACTCATTCATACTGACCCTATATAGTATTTCTTGTACAGAATGACTGAAAATGATAATCATCTGTTAGTATGAACACGTCTGATGAGTGGCTGATGAGATGCACCATGTCTGACCAGCAATGGCCAAACATGCCAGACTGACCAACATGACCAGATGTGTTTGATCTGACTGACATGGTCAGCCATGGTTAGCCTGACCAACATGACCAGACACGTTCAGTCTGAAGTGCACGGTCAGATGCAATCAGGCTGACAGAAATGGTGATGAACAAATAGACTAATAAACACTTGCCGGATTGAGGTGCTATTCAAGTAGTGAAGGGGGAGAAGCTTTATCTGTATTGCAAGGCTGTCTAGAACACAAATTAGTACGGGCTACAAGAGACTACAACAGCTGTATTTACAATTGTGGGTAAAGCACCAAACATCCTCACAGCTTGCATGCTCCATGTTTTTCTTTGTTGAGGGTGAACTGAAGAGACAAAGGTGAGTATGAGTGAAGGTTTTGATGAAATTGGTTTACCTTTGTGACAAGATCCAAGAAAGCAACTGGCTGGAGGAACCTTGACAATAGCAATGCAGTGTGATAGACAAGGCACTGAATGTGGGTGGGAGCACAAAAAACACACATATATTGAGCTGTAGTGCACTTGAAATGAGAAAATAGAAATGTATGTTCTCTAGCATTCACTGAATGTTGGCCCACCCAAACAGATGCTTACAATGATATTAGAGGTTGCTAAGTCATGAAATTATGGTCAAAATGAGTAACAATCGGGATTGGATGGAGATTAAAGACATACTGCATTGAGGCCTCGGCCTTTATTATGCTGAGTCATACATTGAGTGGAATGGGGTCTGGATCTGAGAAGTAGTATAAGCCTGCAGAGGAGGAGGCTAGAGAGGGATACTGATCATTGCCAAGAGCCTTCGTGGCACAAGGGGTGTAGGGTTGTGTGGGAGGAGCACAAAGTGTTCATGGTGGGAGGAAGGAAAAGAAGAATGGGGAATCTACACATCATCAGGTTTAAATATCGTGAGGAGATGGTCTGTGCATTGTTGGGCAATATTTGGGTGATGTTGATGACATACCTCTTGATTCCTTGCCTGTGTGTCCTCTGCTCAAGGTCTGTCCACCCATCCCTGCAACCAATCCAAAGTGCTGTGGTGCCTCTGGTCCAAGAGAGGTTCCTAACCAGTACTGAGAACGTTCCAGATTGCCACCAACACATTGATCAATCACTGATGTCACCCAGCATTGAGTTGATGCCAGCTGCTACTTTCTCAAGGCAGGCTTATGGTGCCTAGAGTTGTTCTAGTACCAATTTATCCTCTCACAAGTTGAGTATTACAGCTGTTTGCATGTTCATAGCACATCCTGGGTACATGAGCCCTCAGTGACTCAGCTATATAATTTGCACGTTCTGCAATACAATGTGTGGAGTGGGCCTATGTATCTCAGCTTGCTTGTCATACATGGACTACCAACAGGTCTAGGTGGCTCTTGATTTTGTATAGCTGGAGCACTTTGTAATCTGAGGCTTATGCACCCAAAATGTGCTACGAACATGCAAACAGCTGTAATTTGGATTCATTAAGTCAGAGAGATATCAACCAGTCAGTAATTCACCACTTACCTGAAACCCAGATAATTCCAACCAATCACAGCAACCTTGATGCTAATTGGGTCTTGCAGCTATAAGTTGAAGGAAACATTGAAGAAATGAGTTGAATGTCAAAAGGGGATGGAAGTAAAGAAAGTAGAGGGATGTTGCGTCCAGACAGCACATGGCAGAGTGTGTGAAAACTCTCCCAAAAGCATCCTCTGTCACAAAGTGCAGCTTTTACCCCATCTTTTCATTTCTTAGCACCCATTCCCCTTTTGATGCCCATTTGTTACATTGATGCCTACCAGACGCCTCGTCTTCACAACCTACTCCATCCATTGTTTCCATTGTTCTCTTTGTTCTTTTATACACAACAGTTATTCACTCCGAACTCATTATTGTTCCATACCTGGACTACTATTGTTTTCTCCTTGTTCCCTATTATCTTTCTTTATTCGCACACAACTTACATTCTAGTATATAAGCTAGGTAGTTTACACCTGGTCCCTCATCTTAACCTCTTGTTGTTGGGACCGGGTGAGTAGTTACTTCTGTTTCTCCCTTTACCTGCACTATATCTAACTTGTTGTTGGGACCAGTTCTCTCATCTGCTCTTGTTCTCTGCTTGTTGTCTCTGCTCTCTGTCATCGTCTCCGCTAGACGACTCCTGCTGCTGCCATTTCTATATCTGAAGTCCTAGCAATCTATGCTTTAGCACACCCCCATTGTCCCAGAATGTTCTTAAGACAGAAAATATCCAGACAACCTGGGACAAAATCTGTACAACAGGGGACAACCTGGGACATTAAACTCCCCTGTGATAAAATTGTTTTGGTCGTTCATATTTGTATGCTTTACACCTTTGTCATTGCCAGTGATTCAAAGAAATACATTTGTATAGACGACAGGATTACAATGATGCATTGTATGTATCTAGCTATGAGGCTACCTACACAGGCATGACTCGATTGCCCTGCCAGCATCAACCATTACCCGCACACCTGCATCCAAGGCTCCATATTGTTGGCATCGAGCAATTTCCAGGATCTGAGCTATTGAAATTTGATATTGTGAACAAGGTGAGCAATATGAGATAACAAACCGTTGACATATGCCAATTCCAATTCCATTGCACGTGTTGAGCCTCAAGGTTGGTAGTGGTTAGCTGGTAATTTAATGAAATCAGTGGCATGAAAGGAAAGAGAGTGTGATGAGCATGCACCGTGTCTCTACCACAAAACACTTCTGAACAGCTCCTCAAAGCATTCTTGACTGTTGAAGAGATGTGATACAACGAAGATGAGATGATGGTAGAAGGAAAGAAAAGAATGATGGGGAGGCACAATTGTCAACACAAGTATATAACAAAAATCAATTGGATATACAGACCAATGCAAATTTGACATCAGAAGCGGAGTTGTCGTCAAAGTTGGGATTCTTGCACTAAGTGTTTGAGTTGACAAGCTTCAGAGGGTCTGAGTGAGTTGAGGTTGGGGGCATGGGGAGTTGGATGGGGTTGGGGCCTGGATTGGGTTTGGGAGAGGTTTGTAAGGTGATTTTTGTCAGTTTTTCCAGTCCCTCAGACGCAGGTAGTCCAAATTTGTCAGAAACTGTCCTGGTTTGTCCATTTATATCCTGGGCTGTCTAAATCAACCCACAAACATCTCATTGGGCTTGGGCCCTGGCAAGCCCAAGCCAAGCCCTAGCAGAGGGCTTTGAGAGGCTTAGGGCTTGATCTCAAGATTTTGTACTCAAACTTGAAGGCCAACATGTTGTTCTCACAGACTCAATGGGCATTGAATGTACATCAGGATGCAACAAACCATGTAGGATCATTATAATGATCCTTATTAGACTAGGGGTCAACATTATAATAATTGGCAGGGCCTGCAAGGCTGCTTTAAGGTGTAACTTACCCGCCTGACCTGACATTTTTATGCCATGAAAAGAGTTGTCCTTATCTACCTCTCTTGGGCTTCGCACAGTGGGGAAAAAAATATGGTGGCCTTCAGTGTCATGAAGGACTACAAACAGCATAACCTCCCGCATAAGCTCATGTTCATGATTCACTATGTATATGGCCAGTAACAGCCTCTTGAAGTGTATATCTTATGCTACTGTGCATGTTTTGTCATTGTGAATATCTTGCTTGACAAAACTGATTATCAGGGCTGAGAAATGTGTATCCCAGCCACATACAATCAATTCTTGACCTTGAGAAAGGCACCACTGAAAGGGTAGAATTCTTGACCACAAATTCTCCAGCCCAGAATTCATACATGGTCCATCATGGATCCAACAAATGCTTACATTTTTGCCCATGCCCGCTTCAATAACAACCACGCAGTATCCCTTACAGTACGCAGCATTCCCCTTGCTAATATAGTGTCTCAGTTCATTGAGTCATTGACTACACACTACTGGACCGTTAGCTTAATGTAACTCTGGGCCGCCACCCTAAGGAAACCTTAACTTAACTTAACTTAAAATTAACTCACTTTTAGGAGCTTTTAGAGCTCAAAATCCAACCCTAAGCCTAACCCCTAAACTGGGGGGCACACCCCCCAGACCCCCCTATATAATGCACACTTGTGTAGAATACAAAAATATTTATTTAATTTGCAAAATTTACAGTCATACCACTCAAATGGGCTTATGTGGAGTTAAGTTAAGGTAAGTTAAGGTTTCCTAAGGACGGCGGCCCATAGTTAAGGTAAGCTGGCATTGATTACCCTACACAGTGCTTTGTTCTATACAGCACATTCATTTTCCCATCCTGGTGATTTTATCTTCCATCTGATCATTGAGTTTTCTCCCTTTTTGCAATATTTCTCAGATAGAATATCATTGACATGCTGCAGGTCCCTACCACAGTTAGTGAGTCTTTTCTCCCTCTCTAGTCATTGAATGACCTCTTTCTCTCTTCTTTGTAATCACAGGGTCAGGTGCAATCACATCGCTGATGGGACAGCACTGTCATGAAGTGCCACTTTTCCCCCTATCTTTTCCTATCTTAGCGCCCATTCCCCTTTGAGCGCCTGTTTGTCACTTTGATGCCTACCAGATACCCGGTTCTCCTTTCCACATCATTTCCATCATTCCCTTCCTCATCCTTGTTCTTTCACATCACCCTCACAACTTATTCCATCCATTGTTTTCATTGTTCTTTTCCACACAACAGTTACTTGTTCCAGACTCGTTCTTGTTCTACACTTTAACTACTATTGTTCTCTTCTGGTTTCTTACTATCCTTGTTCTACTCGTTCATAACTGATATCATAGATCACTGACTGGGTATATAAGCTAAGTAGTTTACACCTGGTCCCTCATCTTGACCTCTTATCATTGGGACCAGGTGAGTAGTTACTTCTGTCTTTCCCTCTATCTGCAATGTATCTAACTTGTCATTGGGACCAGTTCTCTTACCAGCCCTTGTTCTCTGCTTGTTGTCTCTGCTTGCTGTCATCATCTCCGCTAGGCAACTTCTACTGCCGCCATGTCTACATCTGAAGTCCTAATCCTCTATGCTTTAGGACAAGTGCAGGGTTTCTCATGATCAATGCCCAGTTTTTGTTTTCATTACCGACAGGAAATCTGCTCAATCTAGGCTCATTAAACTAGAGATCCATTAGCAGTGTTTGAAGATAACTGAGATCCTCACAAGTATGCTGTCTTACCCAAGCACAGATCTTTGTCATCATGAGTTTGAAACTCTCCGCCGGGCTTGGTCTAACATTAAGTATAATAAAAAAAGATTGTCAGAGGCCATATGTAAAGAGGACAGGAACCAAGAATACTGACATATTTCAATCAATCCATATATCACATGTCACAGGGTCTTCTATATACGAATTTTTTTCGGATGATCACTATGTCACAAGGGTCTATACATATTGTCCCAGTATGTGACCAAATTTTCTGGCAGCCCGATTTTCCGGTAACCTAGCACTAAACTTCTTCCTTCCCACATTCTTGCCCATTCTCATCTTGGAGTTCAAATTCAGACCACGTTCTCTTGCTTTTGCCTTTACCTCTTTCTCTTCAACCAGACTGCTGGCTGGATCCAAAAATGGGTGCTCAGGAGCCCATGCAAAAATTTTCAGGGTGTCACTGGTCACACAAAGTTCATACGGATACCCCCGTCATTCATTTTTGTCACAACCAAAACCCCATACAAATTGATTGAAATATGTCAGTAGTCCTATTGACAACAAACACTTGCTAGACACTATTGTGAAATTTTGGCTGTGGGTTAAGGGTTGCTCACTGCCAGGCAGGCTAGGTCCAAGTCACATCTGGAATTTGCTTCAGCTTCAGTGATTTTAGTGTACCGGTGTCTCATTTTTTCATTGGGCCATATTTTCACACCATTTGTGGTTATGTGCTGTGCCAAGACATTCCAAACTCAATCAGAAGGAAAACTAAGGATGTCATGACCATTGTGAGAGGATATGAAGCAAACATATGTTGCCGGTAAGTAACCGGGTTCAGCGCCTATGCAATTACCACACCTGTCAGACTTTAGCGCCAACAAATATGTTTAGCATGCCACTCGTCAAGTAAATCAAGTTCTCAAATGTTTAATGACCCTCTGACAAGACAGAAAGATCCTAGATTATAGAGCCAGGAGTCTCAGTGCAATCTAGCAGTGTTGACACATTTATTGAGACCAGAGCATCTGGTGGGTCAAGCCTCAAGGGCACGAAAAAACAAGTCGGGAATGTTCTTCTCATCTTCCGCGACAATAGAGTATGAGGCAAATGATAGTCACGCTCTCAGATTCTGTGAATATCACGCAATCTTCGAGACCCGAAGTACGCGGAACTAAGAGCATAGTACATATCATGCTCACTCCTGACATAATTTCAGGCCTGAGTACTCGAGCAATTACATTGCAATAGATTGCAATAGCCTACCTGGTGTTCCCCTCTTTTCTGCCCTGAAAATTTTGGATTGCCTGGGTATGGCACCGAGGAGCAAGCCAAACAGCATCATGTATATCTTCCCTCGCTCAGGTGAGCTTACATCAGTATTTGGTCACAGTCTTTTAGTCACTTTTTGGCGCCTTTTTAGCGCCTTTTTCTGCCTTTTTTGTTACTTTTTGGCCCAAAATGCCCAAAAGCCGGAAAGCCGGAAGCCATGTCTAATTTCCCGAAAGTCGGCCTTCCGGAACCCCAAAATGGGCTTCCGGCGAAAGTCACCGGAAGTCTGAAAGTCAAAAGTCCCAACCAAAATCATACGATATTCTAGGTTCAATTCTTGAATGGCATTCAAGAACAAAGCTCTAGTACAAGGTCAGTCCACAAAATGGGTACCCGGTAGATGAAAGTTGTGGAAAGTCAAAACTTTCCACCTTATGGACTTCTGGCTTTCGGGAAAAGCCGAAAAGGCAAAAAAGCCCAAAAGTAATTTGACCCTTTACCGATGCTACTGATGCGCAAAGTGCATGTCGAACATGGGCATTGAGTAACAAGCCAAGAGAAACAAGCCACACTAACATACAGACGGTAGAATAGAACGGACTGCCAGGAGCAAGCCTGCGCCAGAGGTATCCGCGGTTCTAATGGCTGAAATTGATCCAGTAAGCTCACCCATTCATTATAATGATTGCCCCCAGTCTGACAAGGTATCATTATAATGATTTTACATGGACTCCTCCGGGATGATCAGATGTTCTCGATCTTTTGGATCGGTGGTGTATCAACTTCTGTTGGGATCAACTCGTGATGATCCATCGAGAGAAGTTCATTGACGCGGCGAAAGTTGTATCACTGGGGCGTGGCCCCAAATGAGGGTCCATCAAATGCCTGAGTGTAGACCCACCCAGCGCCATTGATGACAGAGTCGAGCGGACTACCATGGCCTGCCATGCGGAGATTCCTGCAGATTAATATGGGGTACTGTTCATGCAGAAGAGGATCGAGTTGTTTGGTGGACTCTGGTTACGTCCGGGCTCGTGGTCGTCACACCCAGTACGGTGTTGGGCATATTTTTGGTCTTATACAGCATCCGCCTTTCTTCTATTCATCTCTCAGTATAACATCATGATGCCAAAGGGGACCTCATGACAACATCTCACAGACACAATCAGACCCACAGACACCAAGTATAAAGGGCCATGCTGAGACACAGACAAATGATAAAGATTCTGTTGACCAGGACCCCTCACTGTCAATGAAGCCATTCTTTCTGTTCGCTGTTTTCACTTTGGCCCTACCCGTTGTCCAAGGGCAACTCGTCCCAACTTTGAGTTGGGTATCTTACTTCACTAAATCCCTTAAATTATCGTATTCTGACCGAAATCATAGAAATCAAACGTCATTCAGCCGCGGCAGAATCGTTTGGACATCGCATACTTAGCATTACTGGAAGGTCCTCGTCGCATCGTCAACAGTTCGTGGCTCCGCTTCGTGTTCATATTCACGTCTGATGTTGTAAAAGTTGATCAGGGCAGTCATGGGCCAGGTTTATACTCTGATTCCTCCCTTTCCCAGCTCTACGCGGCCATGGCGAGCTTCGAGCTGGCCAGTCGAGACAATGGCACGTTTCTCGACCTGGCATTACACTATTTCGAACGTCCAGTGGTATCTATTGCAGTCTTCAGCGACTTTGTGATTACAAACGCATTGTAAGAAACCACAGTGTCAGAATGATGTTCTTCTATGAACACCCTCTCCGCACCCGCAGAGATGACGGTTATGCTGCAATCCGTTGGTACAATGCCCACAGCGACGAGAAATTTCTTCGAGTCGCACGCGAACAGTGGGATCTTGCCTACCACCATACAATTTCCCAGGAAACCAGGACCCCGAACGGAGCAATGGCGACAAAGGATTTTTTCGTGCCACCAGACTGTGAATTTGATGGCGTGCCGGCCATCGGGGGCGCAACATTTCGCGTGAGGCATCTTACCTATCGCCTTGTCACTATGATTCAAAACGGTGGCTGACTCCAGCATTATGCCTCCTACCGATCGCTATAGAACATATCGTCGCGTGACGGGCTTGTAGGTTTCTACGAAAGCAGGTCAGTCGTAAATCTTAAGATCTCAAGATTGTTGCTGACTTTCCTACGGGGTAGCCAGTATTCGCTGTGAGTTGATTCAATCATCGATGTCAAGGACAGCCAAAACCTTCCTGCGCTCTAATATGTGTTGTCTCAACAAGATTATCTGCGTTACTTGCTGAAGCAGATCCGTCCAATACCACATATACTCGTGCAGCCTCACTGTCGCTGGATTTTGCTTTCAGCATTGCTAGCGTGCTTGAGGATCGCCTATCTGATACCAATGTCTTGAAGCTCCTGGC
>JANHQD010001654.1:6413-25520 GCA_024721195.1 Marasmius sp. AFHP31 | reverse complement strand
GTTCAGTATGTATTGGTTCGATGATTTGGATATCGCCATGCTTGTATTCGCCGTACTGTAAAACGTAACCAAAATGAACAAGCAGCACTGCAATGACGGACAGCAAGCTTCAGTACTCACCTCTGCGTATCTCTCCTCTTCTTCCTCGGTGCCCTGAATCTGCCATCTCGTTCGCCGCGCTACCGTCTGCTGAACCACCCTGTTATCGTTGTTTATGGTAAGGGGCCCGGAACCATAATTAATATTCTGATCCCTCCCGATGTGACCCTCGGAGCGAGAACACGAAGGATGGGACATGTTGTTGTGTCAGTGATGGTGGAGGTAAGAGGACGGGAAGAGTCCCACTCACAAGTATCAGCCTTTTATAGTCTGACACCTATGCCGAATCGTGAGACCGGCAACATGCTGTTGAAGCATGTTGATGCAGGACGACAGGTTGTCCGTACCGCAGTGAACATGAGGAGGTCAGAGGGCCCCATGACTTGCCTTCCAAACCCGGGCGCGAGCGCTCGAGATCACGTTGCCCAGCCGCTGTGCAGTGTACACCCACAGTGACCGTGCTTTATTCTTCCTCGTCGAAATCACACGCAAAAGCGCTCTCCCCGAATGGAACTTTACCTGACAATACGTATACAACTCGAGTATCCGAAACTCACATGTAGAATAATATCAAAGATCCCAGCTATCGTGAGAAGCGGCAATTTTGAATGGAAAGAATGCAGTGACTTGCGTAGTAGTGAGTCTCTTTTAGAGCAGTATTCCCGGGCGGCGAGTCCAATGGCGAGTGTAGTATGAAACAATCTTTAGCTCGCCCGTCGCGTGAAAAATAATCAGCAACAGGTCCAATAAAGTGATTCAAAACAGCGAGACTCACGGTCAGAATGAGGAGGAG
Source organism: Marasmius sp. AFHP31 (assembly GCA_024721195.1). NCBI lineage: Eukaryota > Fungi > Basidiomycota > Agaricomycetes > Agaricales > Marasmiaceae > Marasmius > Marasmius sp. AFHP31. The sequence goes on along the minus strand of JANHQD010001654.1, from coordinate 24,628 downwards.
GATGTTCATTCTAGATTTATTGTTTGAAGGACTTGTGAAACCACCAGAACAAGTTGGTGTAGTGTTGACTACACCCGAGCGGATCGTCATTCGAGAGATCGCTCGGGAATGTCCCGGTCGGGTCTTGGGGAGGCTGGAGCCCGAGACGAGCAAGCGTGAGTGATGCCTTTCGAGGAGTAATCAAGACGTGAGATCCTATAAACCCCAGTAGTTCTCGGTTAGTTACACGTCGTATATCGCCTATCCGAAGGATAGAACAACATTCCTGAGACCACAACTCGACAATGAGATTTTTCCAGTTCACGACCCGAATGAACCATACGGGGGGGAATAACCTCCCGCAGACGATTCAAGTCTGGCACCGAATCACAGCGACATTGAGCCTACGTTGCTAGGCTTCCTCGACTATGATCCGGCCCGTCACTTGTACTACCTCGTGTAATGCTTATAATGATAGCCCGGCCTCAAGTTCAGCGCCCACAAACTCGAAGCAAAACGACAGACGTACCACTCAAAAACTCGCGTTACAAGTCGAGCCTCCAACTCTAGAAAACTTCGTAGAATTAGGACCACTTGCCGACAAGCACAGTGAGCAAGAGAATGGGGTAGTAATAGAAGACAGGACTGGAAGGAGCGCATCCAGAGCCTAGAGAATGGTATAAGGAGAAATGCTGTCGAATCAAATACCCTTGGACAAGCGAGAGAGAGAGCCTGAATACACATTGAGAGGCTCTGGAGTTTGACAGCAATTCCCCGAGCCCGAATGGACTGCAGACTCCACGTCTTGCGGTTACGAATTACAGTGTATAACTAGCCTCAATAGGCTGATAGATCTCGAAGTTCGAACGTCGAGCCAGTGTCGAGTTAGAGAACAGCCCTGCAGAGCTTTGTTGGTACACGAGAGAAAGGCGGCTCCGAGTCGACGCTTGGAAGAAGTCTTCGAGCAGGAGCCGGCTACTATTATCCAAGGGGCTGTCGGTCTGAGTTCGGGAATGTTAATGAGACCTCGAGCACCGAAAGAGAAACATCGGTTAATATTCCCTGTCCTTGTTGACGATGGTGAGAGGAGCCCGAGGTTACTTGATTTTGATGGTCACGGTTCGAATCAGAGATTTGTTTCATGTGGGCGCTTGTTGAACGGTCTTCTCTGCCGGGAACACCCACAACCGGAATGTCAACTCTTTTCGATGCATCGGTTTGGCGAAAAGTCATGGCGTTATGGAACTAATGGGCCCGTATCTCTTGGTATGTTTTCCCTATGAGTGTGCAGTGAATCTCGTCTACTCGAATCCCTGACATCTACGGCACCTCGTGTTCTAGGGATTCTTTCAACACCTGTCTGTCTAGGAATACCGAAATCTGACTGCTATCAATAGCTCTGAGTTACACCCCAACTTGTGCGTATATCTTCCAAATTTCTCCGAACTCCACTCAACCCAAAACTTCCTACTCCCGGCAGGTATTGTTCATAGCTTGATGATGTTGACCCCAATTCGAGAATTCAGAAGAATTCACGTCGCAAGCAAAGCAGTTAGATGAAGTCGGGATGTGGGTCGAGACAGCCAAAGATGGAAAGAGAATAGACTGTGTTGGGAGGAATAGATGACCGAGATAGGGTGGAGCAGGATGGTCTTTACGGCGATGACGAGCGACTGACGAGGCCGATGCTATCTGGAAAACTGGGCAGTCATCCTCATACGAGGCTCTCCCGAGTCCTGGTTACTCCTTCAGTAATCCGGTTGGTGTGTTTCGTGCTCTCTCTCCTGACTTTTCGACCGTCTCCTGACATTTTCTCTTTTCTATCACATAGACAATGTCCGTAATAACTCTTAAATGCACACGCGGTCGACGACAGTTTCAAACACCATCTGAGTTGAACAGTTCACTGTACGGAATGGTCTGGCTAGAAAGCACACAGAGCACAAATGCACAGCGGGAGCAACTACTGGAAACTTGGACGTCGTTTGAGAAAGGGTTTATCAGAGGTCAGGCCGACGTGAGTGCTCTTTACACTCTTTCACCTTCACCTTTCGACTATTTTCGATTTTGGTTCTTCACTCGCTTCTCATCGCCATGCCTTCGCCACCTACTTGATCCATCTTGTTGTTTAATCGAGCGAATCAACTTATATTCCTTTCCCCCCCTCCTACATCAGGCTATCGAGTCTCGACATCGGTTAACCGTTTGATGATCTTTTCAGCTAGCCCACGGACCTTAATCAAGAGATGATTTGCTCAAAAAGGATGCTACTACCGAAATTCCCCGTGTTACATTGATTGGAAAACTCAGGAACGTGTTGGTAGAAGTTGAAGCTCAAGGTTTGACCCTAAATTCCTTGTCGATGTGATCTCGTTTGGCGTGGGGCTACGGTTGGAGCTCCTACACGCTTACCTCGACGCGCTATTGGTGTCTCATTCCTTACTCGTTTCGCACGGATTCCGGAACCCAGCTCGAGGCTAGTCCCATCTACCATCCTTCCCTCTGATTCCCTCCTTTGTCCTTACCTGTGTCCTTACCACATTTACTCAAATCCCTAATCATGGTTGACCCAATGTCCCTCTTGTGTCGCCGTAGAGAAAACAACCCGCTCGAGTATTGAAGATACAATATCTGCATACGTTCTAGCATGATAGACAGTATACAGAGATGATATACAAGCTCGTACATAGGGTACAGCTATGATACACCGCATGTATCCAATCAATGAAGAACGGCGCAAGGCCCTCTGCCCCTCATCTTCCAGTACACCCTCCTGTCACAATTGTTTCCTGTCGAAAGCAAGCAGGTCAGAGAAATCGAGCCAAATTGCCTGGTGGAATACGCCGACCTGGTAAATGACCGGAAAGAGTACTTTCTTCTCTCCTCACTTTGACTCCGGATACAACCCGCTCTCCTCGATCCACCACAACTCGTTATGAATCAAAGCCCAGGCTCCCCGTTGAATTTCCTTTGTGTAGCGGGCATTGCTATCCGAGGTCAAATCGGGGAGCATGAACCCGGCGATTTGGTGGTAAGGCAACTGTTCGTCCCAATTCCTTCCGTTCACGCGGTGGTTGGTGATGTAGGTGTGGCCGGCGTACCAACAAGATAATGAAGCGGAAGACCAGGAATCGAGTGTAGTTGGCCCTTGATAGTGTGGTATCTCGAGAAGAGGGCCAAACTCGTCTTGTCGATTGCCTCTCGGACACCCAGGCCAAATCACTAGCAAGTCATCAAAGCTGACGTTCATAATGAATAGCGGGCAGAGGATGCAGGGTAATGGAAGCCATGGATGTTGTTTGCTGCGGGTGCCGTTAAGTGTTGGATCCAGCGTCCGAGTCTTGGCCCCGTAAACGAGTTCAAAGGGGAGCAATCACAAGCTTGTAAGCTTGATGGCATCTCAGCAAAGCGGCTATGGGAAGCGTTTCTCCGGGAGCCTAGCACTTCTCTGTTTGAGCAGGGTAGACGAGGCATTGTGGGGACTCGGGAGGCACGGGGAGAGGCTTCAAAGGTTTGCTCGCGATGGGGATGAGGAAGGAGAAGTCGTGACGGTCTTCGAATACGAGTTGAGGTGGAAAGAGGACGTTGAAAAGAGGGGGGAGATGGAGTATACGAGTTTGAAAGATCCTCTTGGGGGTGATCGAGCACTGGAGGAGGCCATCCGTGACGATTTTTGTCACTGGATGGCGGTGGGGAGTTGGTGGGCGAGGCGTAACGCGTAACCCGCAATCGAGTGCCCCAGACAAGGTCACCGGAAGGGAAGTGCGTTGTCCAGCAGTCGCGAATGGAACACGGGTGATTGAGGGGGTGTAGCCAAATCAATCATGTCGGCGGCGAATGATGCGACCGTGTTTTAGTTGGCAGAGAGAAAGAGCGGGTCGAGGAAGAGGCAGGGACCTCAGCCGACTGACCCGATCTGTCGGGAGGGAGATTTCTAGGAGCATCAGCCAGACACGCCATCTCTAGTAGATTCTCCGATGTGGCCTTGCAGCTCAATTGCCGTATTTCTCTCACTTTGATCGATGCTACCTCTGAGCCGTACCCTCATCAAGATTCGCGAGAGGTTCTGAGAACGGAATCAAGTAAGTGAAAGAAGAAAAGAAGAAAAAAGAGAACGACACGCACTTTGCAGGACAGCTTTGACGTGCACATACACCCCAATCCCCAATCCGTCGTTATCTCGACCTTCAATCAATCGTTGGCTCCCTCTGCAGCATTCAGAGCTATGGTTCAGGATCGATGAGGTGTGCTGGCCGGTGCGCCTCATTTCAGCGCTGTTGACTTTTTATAGGCGGACACTACATCCATGTTGACTAGAAGCGTTGGAAGAACCTGTCTATGTTGATTTAGCTGGGTTATAGAAAGCCGTATATCGAGATTCCAAGTGAACCCACATACCTCGAAACCACAGTCGGCTGGCAAGGTCAGTTTCAACATGGGTGACCGAAAATTTCAGGTACCATTGGCATCATTGACTTTGGACACGCGGAAAAATCTTTCGATGGCCAAAAGACGGCGTAACTATCGCGCGTATGATGATGCGGCACTGTGTAACGAACATTGGTCAATCCCTCAATGTGGAGGAAGGAGAAATCGAATTTGAACTCACCCTCCCGTGCTCCTGAGATGTTGCAACCAATTTTATTGTCTCGAAAGATGTTGTTGATGTCTTCTTCGATGGTAAACTGTGATGTACTGACTGACAAAAGTCAGGTTGGAAGTGGTGGTCTTTCGGAGGAGGAGGAGGAGTCTATTACACGGCATGGTCCTGACTCCTCGGAAAGACGGCCGTGGGAATCAATTTCCAAACCTTGATCAAGTGAGTTAGGTGCCTGGAAGCGCCCATCGACATCCTTTACTGACACCATGACCCCACGGATCGGACGTTAGCGCTAGCACTAGCAGTGAAACATCCTGCACCTGCTCTCTGCTTTCCAGCTCTTCTCCAGGTGCTCATTCGCACCAATTAATGTATAGGCCTGGTTCTGATACTTCTATGGCGAATTTCAACTTCTGCTGGCTCTGCCCAGTGTCGACAACCTACTCGACAATCACTGCTGTTTCACCGCGTCAGAACATCACTGCGAGGAGATCAAGGTATGTAGCGAACAATTCAGTCTAGGGGTGATACCGAGGTGAGTATTCAGTTGGAAATTTGTTATAGTTTATGCTGATTCCTATCTCGAATCAAGTGCAAGCGTTGTGAGACACCTAAATCGGATTCTACCCGCCTGATAGTGCTCTCGTGGACGGCCACACATCACGATCTCAAAACAGAGGCCCCTCCTTTACCAACCCTCAGTCGTGTTCCGCGGTTATTCAAGCTCCTCTTCCATTTCTAAAGCTCCATACGCCGGATCCGAGTCCCATTCGTGATCATACTCACTCAAGATCATAGCATCTCCAAGTTTTCAGCCCTTCGAGCACTGAATCCGGCGGTATAGGTGATTCAGGTTGCAAGTCTTAGCGGCTCAGATAACTTTCTGTGGACGCTACCACACCAATCACATGGACTGTCATCACGAAGCTCTCTACAATGGTCGCGGCCAAAGGCAGCAGGCTAGTCCGAAGAAAATCACCAATATTTCGCCAACATACTCTTGACTCAGAGACCTCAAAGCGAGAGTAAGCCCTCGGTGATATCTGAGCCTCAACGAACATATTGAGAGTAGCACGCCTCAGTGAGTCGGAGATCCTGAATTCACGCTGTGTTATTGCAAAATCGCGCTCATGATTGCAGTAGACCCATCAGTATCTACAACTTGACGCAACAATTCCGTTGTCCTGGTGACCCTCTTTCTTCAATATTTATCTCCTGAATACTGTTGACTGTTTATAAGCAACAGGAATGAGAGAGGGGAAAGGACTTGGTGAACGTGGGCTGGGAGGAAGTGAGAAGATTCAGCATCACATCACTAAGGCATCAGTGATCACAATTGGGGACCTACAAGAACCCACAAGACTGTGGCATTACCGATACTCCGTAACTTAGAAGTGTTTGGTGCAACCCACTTTGCGATGAGCCAAAGGTTCTCTTGAATAACGACCTCTGCGCAGATAAGGGTGTATTATAGAAGTAATGAATACAACACAGAACAATGTTGTCGAGTTTCTAGTAGCAATAAGAAAGACTGAACGAGAAGCCATTTAAAATTGAAAACAACCGTCTAGCCCAAGAAGTTACAAAGCATTGATATACATACATGTTCGAAGAAACGCGGCAAAGGAAGGAAATTGAGATGTCCAAAGACCGGACTGGTCCATCTCACGGCCCCATTGTCGACCTCACTCGTTCTGCTCGCTGATGTGGAACTAAACATGGGCTGTGCTCTGTCCTCGATGACGGTGGTGGTATGGGACGAGGGGATTGGCGATTCGTTGAAGACAGCTGGGGTATAGCCCATAGACAGTGAGTCGAAATTCAGTGGCACAGGTGTTTTCAGTGCACTGAGTACAACCAGAATGGTACACTCATCCCGAGTCAAATAAATAGGTACACTGAACATTCAAGAAATACAACTAAATACGGGAATGAAACCGGGATGTACAACCTGAAAAAACCACAATCAATCGGTATCACCAACCTTTGTTGTTACTCCAACTCGGCGTGAGGACTCTACCAAGGTTGTTGAGCAGACTCGCCCGCTCCTTCAGTGTGACGTGAGGAACACAAAGCGTTGCCGTTAGTCGACGGTCATTGAACACGAAAAGTCTGCATCAGTGTCCACTTCCATGGGGTAGCCGTCGAACTCGCCGTTGCCAGTGGTGCCGGACTCCGAAGGCCCCGACCAACCGCTGCCTTGAGCCATATGGACACTGAGCGCAGATGTTGTCATGGTGGTATCGACTGACGGGCCGGCGTAATCTGAACTGAGGAAATTGGCGATACTAGTTCCACATGGGCCAAACGTGAAACTTGGTTTGTCGAAGAGATCCGGCATAGGCACAACCTGTGGCACCCCGCGTTGGGTGGACTCGATTGGACCCAGGGAGTCGGAGAACGTATTAACGACACCCGACCACCTGGCCCCTTGGGTGATACCCTCACTGTATCCAGCAGTATTGACTGAGGGGGTTGGCAGCTTGTTAGCAATGTACTGTGGGATTCCAGGCCATCCAGCCGGGGTACAGCTCAAAGACAATGAGTGAAAATCCATTGACGCCGGCGTGTCCAGTGTACTGAGCAACGCGTCTCTTGATGAGGAAGTTCGGGAGATGTGCGGGTGGGGAAAGTCGTGTTGTCTGTCGTCAGAGCCACGTGGATGGACTTGTGATTGGCACCATTGTGGTGGATAGGTGTGCTCAAGGGAATGCAGATCAATGGGGCCCGTGAGGTGCGGAAACGTCGTTGGAAGAAGTTGCGGATTCATGATAGCCCGGTTATCATCAAAGCCGCCTTCTCTGACTGCACCCTGAACTCGACTGTTGCCTGTAAGATCCGCGTCTGAAATCCGTCGTTGGTTCTGTGTGTCCAAGTTGGGGTTGACAGTGAATCTAGCGAGGTCATTGGGGGGCCTGAGATGTGGGGGATCTTGATCTGAAAAGGGGTAAGAACGTGACTGAGCAGTTTAAAGAGGTGAGCACCTTCGTAAAGCTCTGCAAATCGATCCGAGTTGCTAATGGGCTGGAATAGATGTTCGTTGTGTCCAAGATGGCGGGCGAAATCGGTAGTAGTGGGGTCAAAGCCTCGCAAGAGTTGATATCGATGAATCAACTTAAAGTGTTCAGTGAGCCAGGAATATGGGCGGAAGAAAATATTGAATTCGAGCGCAATGGGAAGGCCGAGGTTGTTGCATACCTCAGTTGAGAGGGGGTGTCGACCATCTTCGTGGAAGGACCAGAAATGGAGGGAGGATGTTTCTTTGTTGTCGAGGAGATCGGGAGGGGGAGAACGGACAAAGAAATAAATTGGCTGCTGACGTCGTTGACAAGATTTGTTTGGAGATGCATTGAGGTAGCCGTCCAATTGATCATAACGCGAGACGAGTTCTGGGAGATGTTAGCGGGTGAAAAAGTGGAAACAAAAATGATGACGCACGATAAAAACTAAGGTCCTCCTTCAAGGATATTCCACAAGAATGAAAGATGCTCGATGCCTGTGCAAGCCAGGCCAGCCAGTCCTCAGCCTCACCCCTCCTCAACGAGATCCGCGTTTCATCTCCATCAAGCCGAAATCTACTTGTAGATCTTTCAGACAGAGTATCCTATGGCTCATGAGAGTCTCACCTTGCCAATCCATTCTCCAACACCTTTTGCTCTACAAGGGCGTGGCTGCTCTTCCAGGAATAGCTTGCAAAGGCGATGGGGGCTTGGGTCAGAGCCGAAAATATAGTCGGCCGACTGACAAATTCAGGCACGTCTTTCCTCTGACGCCGACTCATGAAATGCGCAGTTATAAACGCGTCATCGACTTCCCTCGAACTTTGACTCGCCAAAAAGCGTAAAAACACTTCTTCTTGCAGAAGGTCAGCGGTGGAAGGTAGCTTCAAGTTTTTGATTGGAAAATAGCTAGAGTCGGGGGTCCCATCGTCCGGCCCATCTGGACCTTGACAGATTGCTCCTCGGGCAGGATCCATCCACAGTCCGGACCAAAATTCATTACTCCCCCATTGTGCCTGCAACTGCGTGATTGGAATTCTCAATTCTGTACTTTGTGTAAGTACTTACAGCCAAACTATCGAAATACAGCACCCCAAGCCACCCAAAGTTTCTCCAAAAGTGTGTCAGTGGTACCAGCCCTGAAATAGTACAAACATCAGTACTACTTATGAGCAACCAAGGGTACATGAAGCTACTTACCACCCGAATAAATAAGTAATGGAACCTTGGACCGGTTGAGTGCAAGAAGATGAGCACTTTCATTACGTTGGAAACTTGAACCTTTCAACTTCAAGTTCTCCTCAATAGAACGAAGGAATGCAAAACCTACAAGCTTTTCCCAGTGGTATGGCACAAAAACCGTTGTTTCCATTCCTGATTTGATAGTTAGGGCGGAGAACTTGCTTAAGAAGAATGGATGTATACCTTTGGGGCGTCCTCGCCTTCATAGGACTCCACAGTGACTATTGTTCCTATCCCCTCACCAGAAACAATTTTCCCGAGTACGATACTTCGTTCACAGTCGCAGTCGACTGGAACACGCCGTCCCGTTGTTGGATCATATCGAGTTGTGACTCGTTCACTGTGTATTGCTCCAATAATTTGAATATCACCGTGCTTGTATTCGCCGTACTGCAAAACGTAGCTAAAGTGAGCAAGTGACATCACAATCACAAATAGCAAGCTCTGATACTCACCTCTGCGTATCTCTCCTCTTCTTCCTCGGTGCCCTGAATCTGCCATCTCGTTCGCCGCGCTACCGTCTGCTGGACCACCCTGTTGTCGTTGTGTATGGTAAAGGGCCCGGGACCATAATTATTATTCTGATCCCTCCCGATGTGAGCCTCGGAGCAAGAACTCGAAGGATGAGACATATCGTCCTGTAAGTGATGGTGGAGGTAAGAGGACGGGAAGAGTCCCACTTATAAGTATCAGCCTTATATAGTCTGACACCTGTGCCGAATCGTGAGACCGGCAACATGCTGTTACAGCTGTTTGCGAATCCCTAGAATAATTCGCACAACACCGACCTTTGATGATCTGTTTACAACCAAACAAATGCACATGGCCAAATTTCTAGCTCAAGTGAGTACCTACGCACCATATTGGCTTCTCGCGGCCAAGTTCACTAGCCCATGACCATTGTATAGCTCCAGAATGCTTTTACAGCCTTTTGGTCGCGGTGGTCGCGGTTGGATGGTGTCAGTCAATCTTGAGTCGCGTCAGTCGCCATGCGATACCATTCAGTTGGCCACGCGCTTTCGTTTGGACCTAAACAGATCAATGAAGGTGGGGTCGTGCGAGATTATTCTAGGGATACGCAAACAGCTGTAAAGCATGTTGATGCAGGACGACAGGTTGTCCGTACCGCAGTGAACATGAGGAGATCAGAGGGCCCCATGACTTGCCTTCCAAACCCGAGCGCGAGCGCTCAAGATCCCACTGCCCACCCCTGTACAGTGTACACCACAGTGGCCATGCCTTATCCTTTCTCGCCGGAATCGCCCACAAAAGCGCTCCCCGAGCTGAGGTTTACCTGGCAATACATATACAGCTCGAGCACCTGAAACGTACATGCAGAATAACATAAAGATCCCGTCGCTGTCGTGAGAAGCGGTAATCTTGTGTTGAAGAAATGAAGTTTGCGTGGTAGTGAGTCTCCCGTAGAGCAATATTCCCGAACAGCGAGTCTTATGGCGAGTGTAGTACTGAAACAAATCTCTGTTCAGTCGCCGGTCGCGTGAATAATATTTGGAAACAGGTTCGGTGGAGTAATTCCAAACAACCAGACTCACGGTCAGAATGAGGAGGAGGAAATTCATTCTAGATTTATCGTTTGAGGGACTTGTGAAACCATCAGAACGAGTTGACGTAGTATTGACTACCCCCGAGCAGGTCGCCATTGAGAGATCGCTACAAGAATGTCACGGTCGGGTCCTAGGAGCTGAAGCTGGATACGAGCAAGCGTGAGTAATGTTTTTCGGAGAGTAATTAAGACGTGTTCGAGTAAAGTGGTTACATCAGAGCGAGTATGCTGTATCGCGCAGCTCCAAGCATATTCTAAAGCAGACTTTGTGATTGGGAAATATACCTAGGCAGTGGTGTAAAGAATTTGGAGCGGTGCTTGTTGAGGTCTCGACAATGTGGATAAAAGTGTTCATTTCGCTGGATTGAGGGGTGACGAGAGAGTTGACGAGATAAACATGCCCTATACAAATACGGAGCGGCACAAAGCACTCAATACGCAGATAGCTCAGATCCGGATCTTTGCTGCTCGCATGCGCCTTGTAGTACTGTCTGTAGACACGCATAGACCCCAGAAAACGTGCAGAAATCTCTGGACGGTTCCATGAGCTTGAATCTCCGATGAGCGAGGTAAACGTTCGTGGTCGAAACGAGGTCGGAATTCGCTTGGTATGCGCGAAAGAAAGATGAGTGAAGGTCGAGAAATGCACGATCTACGAATGTGACAGTGCTAACAAAGGGTCCTGTTGCGATAGAGACGTGATTTGAGGTCGTCGAGGGCGAGGGCAGCTGAACGGCGGAAAGAAAACCATGTTAAGCAAGCGTGCCAGTCAGATCAAAGGAAACGATTGCTTGAGACTAAAATCCCAGTAAGATTTCGTGCTTAGCCCGCAGCAAAAAGATACTAGAGAGGGATTTGGACCCAAGACCAGTATTTTTGAGGCGTGTAGGCGAGGGACGAGGGGGAGAACATGGCAGTTGCGGAACAAGGACCAAAAGTGCACCGGTCCGGGCGACTGTTTCGGAATCTGACGTCGCCGGTCTGCCGTGCATCGCTTTCTCCAGGACTTCCATGTCTGCTCGAGTGCTGCATTCAACAACATACACTTCACATTCATTCCATATTTGTTGAACCTTCCCTTTTTCTCTTTTGCTATCAGTTTTGGACCAGTGCTACTTTCCAGACCCCGATGTAGATGCACCTGTCCTGTTCGACTGGGTTTCAGGGAGTCTCGTTACGGTTAGAAATACCCAGGCATGTTATCCCTCATACCAGTCTCTTTTCCTCTCAATCTGTCTGATATATCATTCTCAGATCGGGAGAACGTCTGAGACGATAGATTACATATCAACATATCTATCAACACGCCTCGTCCGACAACTTTGGGTGTCCAACCCAATGATACACCTCCTCCACCGACAGCGAGAGCGAGTATCGAGTTATCACTTCACCGGCCATTCAGTAGTTTGTATCAGTAGGCCTACTGCTACTACGGGAACCAACGCGACGAAGATAGGTGCGGCAACCGCTGCTTATACTGTGTTTCGTGGATCCAAGGGCTCTGAACGAGGGTTGTCATTGGTGCTGAAGGAGGCTGTACCACGGTACACAAATGAACTTCCGTGTGAAAAATCAGTAATACTACAGTCGGATCAAGGTCAACCTTCACCGCGCCCTCGGTTCTAGCTTAGAGGCCGGATGACTGCTGGCGCCGAGGTGCTCTCTTACAACAGCGACCCGTCTACGTTTACCTCTCCCGAGCTCTTCAACAACCTCCTCTTTGCCCGTTTCATTCACCCTGACAGCTTCCGATGGAGGGATAGAGTCTCGCTTGCGTTTGCCCCTCTTAACACTTGTACCGGTCTCTGAGACGCCTGCGGACGTTTTGGACGCCTCGTGTGAATGAGGATGAGGGCGAGACAGAGTTAGACTCGGGGCGGCATAACGAGAACTGCTGGGTTCGAGCGGAGTGAGATCGATGGCGGAGTCCGAGCACCCGATTGAGGGAGCAGAGACGTTGGCCTTGGCAGGTTTCTTCTTGGGTCTCGACACTTTGTTCTTCTTGGGAGCTGTCGCCGTTCGCTTTCCTTTGGCTCTCTGAGTAAATGTACACATGTCAGGGGACGGCCCAGGTCACTCCAAAACAGTGACTCACCTTCTTCGATGAACTTGACGCCTTGCTACTTCCACGTTTTTTGTCGCTCGTGCTGGCGCTACTGGAAGATTGCGATGTCGTGGTGCTCTCTCCTCTCGTCGCCGTAGATGGCTCGGTGTACGATTCGGATTGGGAGTTTGGTTCTGCATAGAGGTAAGAGCGTGAGTGCATATATTAGAGGTTTACAAGCACGCCACACCTTCTTGGACCTCTGCGAACCGATCCAGGTCAGCCGAGACAGGTTCGAACATGACACCATAGTTGAGATGGCGAGTGAAATCAGTAGTGGCCGGGTCGAAGCCTCGGTAGAGTTGATATTGATGTATGTGTTTGTAGCTGCCGGTCGAGCAGGACCACAAGTTGTACCACGTTTGCTGGAGTTTGAGCTCGGTAGGAAGGCCAAGGGTATCACATCTCGATGGCGAGAGGGGTTTTCTACCATCTTCATAGAAAGACCAGAAGTGCAGGGAGGATGTTTCGCCATCAGGGAGGTCAGCAGAGGGGAGACGGACAAAAAGATAGATTAGTGGCTGCAGTTCTCGTTGTTGTTGTTTGATCGGGGATTTATCGAGCCAGCCTGACAGTGTCGCTCCACGGCTGGCGAACTCTGGGGAATGTTAGCAGGTGAAAAAGGGAATACAAGATGATGATGCTCCACGCACTATACATGCTGAGGTCTTCCTCCATTGATATTCCACGAGAATGAAAGAAGCTCGATGCTTGCGAGAGCCACGCCTGGCCTGTTGTCTGACCCATGTCCAGCCAAAGCCACCTTGTACGATAATCATCGAGTAGGAATCTACTCATACGGTATTGTCAGATAGAGTAGGTCATGAGCCATGATCATCTCACCTTGTCAGTCCACTCTCCAAGATCTCCTTCCCTACGAGGCTGTTCATAGAGCTACTCCAGACAATATTCGCACTTGCGAGGGCAACGGGGGGTTCACTCAGAGCGGAAAAAATGGTTGGTTCCTCGACAAGTTCTATTCCAGACTCGGAGGTCTCTTCGTCATGTCCAGCCACATGACTCAGTTCTACAAGCATTTTATCCACCCTCCTTGACTTTTGACCCGCCAAAAAGCGCAAAAAGGCATCTTCCTGGAGAAGATCGGTGGTTGAAGGTAGATTCAAGTCCTCGGTTGGAGTCACGCCATCGGGAGACAAACGCTGAAAGATTTCAATTGCGTCGTCTGGATCTGGTCCCTGTGGACCATAACAGATCCTTCCTCTGGCAGAATCTACCCATAGCTCTTGCATCCGCTCATCGGATTCCCATTGCATCTGTAACTGCGCCGTAAATCAGATATTCATTTTCGAGTTTTGGGTACTCACAGCCAAGCTATAGAGATAAAACCCAGCAACGAACCCGACCTTCTTCAATACGTGCGCGACCGGTACGAGGTCTGGAATATACAAACCAGTGATCAGTATCAGCAGATACTAGATACGTCTAAAGTTACTTACCACCCAAAAAGATCAGCAACGGAATTTTGGAACGGTTGAGCGCAAGAAGGTGTGCGTTGTTCACGCGTCCAACACTTCAAAGTAATTTCAACTTCAACGTCTCGCGAGCGGAAACGAAAGGACACAAGACTCACAAACTTCGTCCAGTCGCATGGAAAGAGAATTGTTTCTTCCAATTCTATCTCGACGGTCAGGAGCTCAAACCCATGCTCGGAAACAAGCGAAGCGCGCACCTCTGGGGCGTCCTTGCCCTCATAAGCCTCCACGGTGACCATCGTTCCTTTTCCTTCCCCCGACACAACTTGTCCCATGAAGATGCTACGCTCGCACTCCGTGAACCCCCCTTTTTCTCGATTGAAAGTACGTTCTTCATGATGTATCATTTTGAGGAGCTGGATATCGCTGCGTCTGTATTCACCGTACTGGCAGGGTGCAACCAAAGTGAGCAAACTCAAGACCCTGCCGACGAGTTTACTACCCACCTCTTCATACTCCGCCTCTTCCTCTTCGGAACCCTGGATGTGCCATTTAATACGTCTCGCCGTTGTCTGCTGAACGATGTTGTTATTGTTGACGGTAAAGTTTCCAAGACCGTTATTAACATTGTGATCCCTCCACGACGAAGTGGAAGACGCATTCTCGAAGGGCTGGTAAGACATGTTGATGAAGTGATGGTGGGTGTGTGCTCAGAATCCAGACGTTCACGGTGGTCTATATCTGTCGTCAGGGCGGTTCAATAATACATTCAGCAATCAGAGAATCGGCATGACAGCTTGGACGTCGCCAGAAAAACTAAGTAGCATCACCGCCACATCGCCATAGCCCCGTCACCCGTGCACCCAACGCATTCAATAGTGAGGGAAAAGGTGCGCACTGCATTCAACGACTGAAGGTCCCAAAATCCAATCAAGTCCCAATTCCTACTATCAACCCGGGATCTCTCATTCATTCATTCGGAGGAGGACTCAGGATCCGTCATTCGGTATACGACTCAGAGCCTGAGTAAATGCGTGCTGATCACCATTGCTTGGCCTTTGAGTACTATAAATGCGTTCAGGATCGATAGAAGGTAGAGAGCCGAAGAAGTGCGCAAGGAAGGCAGCGGCAAAGGGATGACAATTTCAATCTGGCAAAGCCATGGTGAGTGTAGAGAAGAGGAAGTTCTCAAGCGCGCATTATGGAGTCTGATATCCGACGACGACGAGCTGGGTTATGGTCGTGAGTCGAGTCGAGGTATTGGGAATTCAATGCCTGAGGAATAGATCGTACGGCGTGACAGGGAAGCTTAATCCTCAACAACTCGGGCAAACTTGAAACTTTGGAGAACTAAAGAAATGTGCTGGACATTCCCAAGGTCGAGAGGCGGAGAAAGAACCGGAAAGGATTGAGCCTGAACATAGAGAAAGGAAAGCTCCGAGCGCTTAAGGTGCTTAGCAATCGCGCACTCACCTTTGATATTAATTCACGACTGAAACAAAATGCCGGTGCAAAATTTCATCGCATAGTCGTAATCAGAGGTCGTAAAGAGCAAGAAATGACAGAGGTATTGGGTACATGCTTGAGGAACAGAGACAGTATAAATGGGGAGGTAGATGGGCAAATATGTGAAGCGGAACGACGAACGCAAGCAAACAATCAGAAAGTACGGTGGAAAGGAGATTACAATGATGAAGATGAAGATGATGTGTAACGGTACCGTGCAAGGGGGTATATTCTGTAAGTAATAAATGTCTTTTCGAGATCATAGTAGATATAAAGAAGAGGAAATCGCACCAATAAATCGAGAGCACACCCCGCCCCCCACACAACTCACTTCCTCTCCTGGTCGAAAAACGCAACCAACTGCCCCACAGGAACCTTCCCAATCGGCTTCGGCATCGCAAGCTTCGCAGCCGACTCTTGCTTCCTCAACACCAACGGATCCACAAACTTGGACCCACCCGCATCCAACCGATCCGTACTCTTGGACCTCACCCTCGGTCTCAACGGTGCAACACTCGGTAAGTCCCCACCCAGCCCAGCCATCGTATGAGGCGACTGAGCTTGAATGGAAGAAAGCCCATAAGCAGATTGAGCTCTCACCCTCGGAGGCGTAGGTAAACTGTTCCCATTCCCATTCCCGTTCGACCGTAACCCGGAAGACACCTTCGTAGCCTTTGACTTTCCAATCGTCTCATCCTGGAATTCGTCCTCCTCATCGTCGTTATCATCTCTCTCCATATCGTTAGCGGGCGAAGCCGTATACCGCTGTCTTCCAGACCTCGGAGTCATAGGACGTTGGTTGGTCTGCTGTTGTTGCTGTTGCTGTTGTTCCTCCCAGTCTTCGGGAGGAACGAGTGGGCCTCCGAGTGCAACTGTGTATCGTTTCCTTGGTGTCGGGCTGGCGCTGTTTTGCCTGAGCGACGAGGACGAGGTCTTATGAGGAGGAACAGGGAGGGCCTTTGAAGGTCTCCCAGCTGCTGGGGATGAGGAAGGAGAAGTCATGCCGTTGTTGTTCGATGCGGGTGCGATTTGTGGCGAGATCGAGGATGTGGAGGAGAACGAAGCCATGGAATAGGAGGACGAGGAAGATGAAATTGGGGGGTTCTGTTGGGATGCTGGGGGCGGTAGTCCGGTGATGTTCATAGAGATCGGGCGGGCGGATTTGGTGACGGATGATGGCGGGGAGTTGGTGGGGGAGAAGAAACCGGCGATGGAGGTTTGTGCGGGTGACGCATAGTCACCTGTAGGATAAGGTAATTTAGTGCCTGTCGAAGCCCTGGACGAGGTCATCGGAGGGCTGGTGCTCTGGCAAGCAGTTGCGGGACGGGACGCGCCGTGGTTGAGGAGTGTGGTTAAATGAGGCATCCGGGTCAATGATGTCAGCAGCGGACGATGTGACCCTCTCGTGGTTAACGGAAGGAGAGCGGGTGGAAGACGAGACAGTGACCTCGGCTGACTGTCTCGATCTGTTGGACGAGAGATTTCCTGGGGCTACAGCCAGAACCGCCATTTCACGACCAATTTCCCCGATGCGACCTTGCAGCTCGACGATCTCCTCTCAAATTTCTCTGATCTCCGTGGATGCTGCGCCCGAATTGTGTTCTTGAGCATAAGGAGGATAAAATCGCGTTGTCCTCCTCTTCCTCCTTATCTACCAGCCATCTTTCCACGTCCCTCATACGTTCCTCCAAAGCCTGCACATGCCCCACTGTCCATTTCTTCAGCTTCTCGAACCGTTTGGCAATCTACCAATGCATCGGGATCACTGGCATCGTTGGCTTGCTCGCTCCTGAACGCCTTCTCGCCACCATTAACCATGGTGTTGTTGTCGTTCGTCATCGTCATAGAGCCCGTCCTATTGCGTGTTTGCGATTTCGCTGGTTGTTCTCTGAGGGCCTTGGTAATTTCCGTGGTGTCGCTGTTCCCATTGATACGCCTGAAGCGGCTGAGAATACGACTGTAGACAAAAAGCGAGTGACAGTGTGAAGGTAAGCATATACATCGGTAGGAAACACACCTATAGAAAACCCTTCGCTCTGCAACACTCATAGATAGCACTAAGACACCAACATAGACTCAAAGGGCCGCCGTGAACTGTCTTGTTAAAGTTTCGAAGACCATCCAACTGCTTAAGAAAAATTCGCGGGAAAATGTGAGGAGGGAGGTCAGCCCGCATTCGAGATACGTCGGCAAGTTCGGTCATTTCGAGGGAGAAAAGAGAGCAACGTTAAAGCCATAGATTGAGATGAAATTTTCCTTCAATTCTTGCGTGATAGAAAAGCGAGTGATCTGGTGGTCTGAACAAATAAATCAGAGGATCGAACGACGGATGGACGCAGGTATCGTGGTAATCGCGGAAAGATCTCGGATAATTTCAATTTACCGCAAGCTCCCACCAAGCTTGCCCAATCTTCTATGTCTCGGTTCAACCCCACTGAGAAGTGCCTAAATTTCGGTGGATTAAAGTAGAATTATCAAACGAGCGATGTATATAGCTGGGTTTTCGTGAATTTTGAAACTCCGAATTTCGGCGTCCTTTGAGTCAATTGGTCGAAACTTTTGGATAAACCGAATAAAATGTTTCGGAAACTCCAAAGATTTAGTTCTTTCATCTATTTTCGTGCTTTCAAACGATCAAAATGACGAATTGATTCAAACAGTCGAAATGAAACCCAAAGAACTGAAACTAATGTTAGCCCAAAACCGCGATGTCGGGCGAACAGCAAACTCGAGTTAGGAACCGACGACAGCGCCATACCTACCTCCAGGAAGAGCAAGATGATGCTTT
>JANHQD010001653.1:0-10575 GCA_024721195.1 Marasmius sp. AFHP31 | reverse complement strand
TTGATTTTGTGGGTCTTTAGATTATGGGCACCGTCGAGCAGAACCTGATGAGGACTATTGAGGTGTTATTGGTGCTTGAAGACCAACGCGTATGGAAGTGAAGCAGTTGAAAAATGTTTGAGGGTATCAGGTACAATGTTTCGGGATGGATAAATTCGGGGAGCATACTGTCGAGGTGAACGACGACGACGGCGAGGCGGTAGTGGTCGGGAGCAAGGGGCGGGTGCCTGGCGGAGGTGACCATTTAGGTAGGTTTTCCACGTACAAGGAACCCCACCTATTAGGTCACCTCCACCTGTCACAAGTGGTGCCTAAGGTGATGGCGCGTACCAGTTACAACTCATGGTATGGCCGTACGCATACGGACCGAAACGTATGAGACCCGTTTCGGTGTGTAGGAAAGGGATTTTCGAACGTGGGTGGACACCCAGCATCCTGCGGAGGAAATATCTCTGAACATCTTCTAGATTATTCAGAGCTACTTTGCTGATGTCGACTACAGTTTTGCATCTGAACGCCAGGTGTGGGTCGACTCTAGCCTGGTAAAGCCAGCGCGCTTCGCGGCACGGTAGGGACCCAACTATATTCTTGATGCAAAAAGTAGCAGCACTGACGCTTTTTCCTTTTCCGGCACGTTTTTGGTAGTGTGAAGAGAATGATTTACGGTTCGGTGCCGATGCGGTATGATGAAGCCTTTTCGGCAACTCATGGTATGGCAGTTTTGATATGGCGAAAACTGGACCTCATACACTATATCGAGAAATTCCAGACTAGCACGGAGATAGAGCCAGACTCGAGGATATATATCAGGGTACCGAGCATGTATGGACAGCCAGGATGATGCTGCAAACCCACGCTAGCGGCCTTTCCTGTAAGTGCACGATTCGAAAATACGATGTCTCACGTAACAAGGATTAATTGAAGTACTACTGACCGGCCCATAGAGCACGGGATTAGTTCCGAGCCGTGTTGTATTCTGAGACACTGGGGAAGAGCATCATGACTCCCCAACGACTCAGATAATAGGAATTTGGTCAATGGTGAGTAGTTTTCATGATAGAATGGCCCGCGAAGTGTCGCCCAAGGGTAAACGATAGGTGAGCTATGGGTGTGGGCACTTGCCAGCCACTGATACTGGGCCACATAATATTATGGGCATCCGAGTTCAGTCGAAGCCGGGGCCATCATTCACCACGGTAGCCGATGCCTTCGAGAACCGTCATGGTTGCTAGCTAGCGCTGATGGGCTGTTTACTGAGGCGAATATCCCGGGTGGCATATCCCCTGCTTCTGTCCGGACTCCTGTACGTCCTGTATCTGTGGTGAAGCAGCGATGGAGGGGCTGGGAATTCTTGGTCAATGTTGAAGATATCGCCGTCGCCGTCGTGCACACTCTCCACACTAGCAGCTCTAATAGGACCTCTGATGGAGCTCAAAGAAGCTGTACTCGTGAGCTGGAGGTATAGAATGGACGGTTTCGCTGTCTGTCGCCGTTTTTCGTCGTTGTCGACCGTGGGAATTTTGTCGATGATGGTGGTTGGGGGTGTATGATAGCATCCACTGAATTCGCAGAACATGAGCATTACCTCCAAGCCTTCTGAGCTCTTCCTGAGCTAAACCAGGCTAATTCCTCGATTGACAAGCTCGCTAACTACTCGCGAGGTTCGACTTGTGCCTTCGAACCTCGACGTTTTGACTTCAACCTGAAAGGTGAAATGTTCATTGAGGTTCAACAGCTATCGAAGAATGAAACATACACCGTACCTGAGCCAAGCTTTTTAGAGTCAACAAATTACCCCCTCTATTCACCCTATTATACACCGCTGCCCATCCTCATGTCCACGTTTTCTATTGCCAGAGGTGTTCTGGAGTTTCCGAACGTCCTGAAGAGCGGCGATGACGCTGAGGGCTGTATCCAGAAAACCTTGAACATCTTCTACTCGTCGCTATCGCTTGTGTACAATCCACATGTTGTTTATTCTTGGCTCTTGTTGGCAAAAGCCGGCAGCAGAATGGGAAAGCCCGAATGTAGGCGCAAAGTCGTGTTTTACTGAAAGAAGAGCGGTCAAAAACCACCGACAGTTTATGCAGTGGAGGCCTGCGGAAGCCTACGGCGTCAGCTAGTGAGAGTCGAAAGGAATAGAACTATCCGACTTCATCCAACTGGGGATGTTACTCCGGACGTATGGTCCCCATTAGGCAACCCATCCCGGGTTTTGTTTGTTTCCACGCCAACCCAGACCCGACTTCTCTCCCCAGGAAATTGCCTTCAAGTCGCCAACACTTCAATGTTACGTTCTAACTTCTGGGCGATCGCCAGAATATCATTATGTATGTCAGAGCGCCGCTCCGGCTCTGCTTTGCCATGAGCCCTACGAGAGGCTACGAGAGGTCAAGAATCCACGTTAATCAATTCTCGAATTGGACTTACATACCTTCCAAGACGGACCAGAACTTGTTCAATAGCGCGACAATTTTCATCCACGCGAGCGATTCAGTCTAATTCTCCCTCTGTCACCCTGGACGTGATTGAGCCTCGGGATAGAGAGCTGGCCTACCACCATGGGCCTGGCTTGGTAGGAAGGAGACAAGGCAATTTGCACATTGTCGATGTCACTGCCGGGCATTGGGATCATGTCAACAGTCCCTCCGGAGTCTCTTCCCTTGTGTTCTGTCAAAACGAAGGCTGGCATCGCTAGTTTTCTCCCAAAAAACGAGGGATATATAGCCAGGTGTGACTTCCTGACCTTGTAGCCAGAATGTTCCAAAATTTCGCACAGAAAGAGATCGTATTATTGTGCATACCTCTGGTGTCCCCCGCCATCGTAACACTATTACTGCGGATCATAGGACCATTGACCGCATCGTGTCGACTTACCGAGAGGATTTCTGCTATTCTGAATCCACCCATGCCTACAACGACTCCCGTGTCGTATCCGAAATCATGTGAACGACAGCCCGTAATGGTCGATTCGTGCGCCTTCTTATCATTGTTTGGAGAGCCGGGATCCGTTTATATCTCTGGCTCGCTGTTCGTCATCAGGCAGCTGAGCGCGAGTGGTCCTCTCCAGATTGTCCTCTCACGTCGAAGCACTGTGTGACGGACAATTTTCCTAGGCACTCGGCAGCGTCCTGAGTTATCGTTGGTCGCTGATTCTGAAAAGCAGATTTCCTAGCAAAGTGGGATCCTCAAGCTGAGACACCGTCATCTATCACAATGGTTGATATCATGATGATCGTAGAGGTGCTTACCGCTCGATTAGCTTGTCTGTACTGGGGCTACAGTGAGCTGTTGTGAGTGTATTCCAACTGAGAATTAAGATTTTGACTCACTAAAAACAGGTAGGCGATATCTCCCAGGAGGATTGCGGGTTCCTCTCGAGGAGACCACCGTTCCAATTGTTCAGAACGAAGCAAGTTGCACCTCACAAACCGCTCAGGTTTCGCCAATGCCGGGATGTTTTTGCACCCTGTCGCGAGTCATGAGCTTCTTTACGGACTCCACTAAAGCGAACCAGAAGTCGTCAAACATACTTTGGACCCCTAGGCTTCGCATACGCTTCCCGTATCACATCAACATTTCCTCTACCTGTGTCCGGTACGTACGCCTCGGCAACATGAGCGACGACGTTGAAGAGCGATCCCTCTCGCTTGAAAACGGTTAGCAAAACGAAAGTGCTCGGCATTCTGGACCTTATCGAACACCTAACAATTCCTATTCCAATGTCCTCGCACCGCTCCAGAAGTGAAACGAAGTCTTTTCCACTCAAGGGCATACTTCAAGATCTTCGAGCATGTCCTTTGCTGGGATGAGATGAGATGTCGGTAGCTCCGACGCCCCACAAATTTTGGGACTTGCGGAATCCCAAGAGAAGTGACTGAAGCGGTCTTTGAGGGGTCCTGTGGTTCGACGTGGACGAGAAGATTCGTTTGTCGAAGCGTACCATCCAAGGTTCAGAAGGAACTGGGTTACTCTTGGCCGCTGACGAGTGAGCCGTACCAGTTCAAGAATGTAACCCAAGATACAACCTGCGGGAGGATATGATGAGTCAATTGGGAGGCAGGAAAGTGAGAGTTAGATATATGCGCACTTTCCCAAGCCTCTGCATCATCCTGTGGACTGACCTACGCTAGGCTTCGATGAGGTTATTCCATTTCAACAGTGCGAATTTAATCGGATCAAGTCCCAAGCTAAAGAGAGGAGAACTTTGATCTTTATCATCCTATTGCAAGGTATTCAGGGACGACTTACGCATTTGTGTTGAGAATGGTGATATAGACTCAGAGAATTCGGTAGTCACTTAGTTATCTGTGATTTGTCGAGACGGACCGAGTGGGTCTCCATTCCCAATGTTCGTCTGCATTGGTGTACCCTCCTCCCCGCTTTTCTACAGCTCCGTACGTCGATTGGAGGGGGGAGATCGAGCCTCAATCCCACCTGTTCGGTAACTTGAACATGCCCGGGCTGCCCGAAGTGAAGTTCGAGTTTGGTATAGCTAGCCATCGAAAGGAACACAAAAAGCACCGAAGTACTCAAAAAGAGAAGAAGGAAAAGCAGGTTGATTGAGATACGTAGAGTTTTGTCAATGAATGTCGTCGTGCAGTTCAGAGAGCTGTGAGCCCGGAGCCGGCCTAGACCGTGGGAGTATGAGCGCATTCCGGCGGCGGCATCCGCAGTGCGAACGGACTTGCCAATTTTGCACCGACACCACCAACAGTTCCGCGGTCCACAAGCACAAACGATGGTATGACAAAGTGTAACCCTCATCTACGTGGAAATTCAAAACACTGAATGGCATCTCTTCAATTATCTTCACAGTCGCTCATTATGCAGTATGAGCTTGAAGCTTTTGGGACAGCCTGCAGACCTTGAGACGATCGTAGGCATCCCTTCGGACGATTGCTTTCCGCTATCGCTGGTTCGTTCAATAGCGTCCGGGGACCAAAATGGACTGTGCCTGGACATCCTGTCATCCACATGTAGAATCGATTCATTGGCGGGAGGGAGCCCCGACGGATGCGATACAATATCTTGAATAACTATCCAGGTCCGTTTTACCTGGGATTCTGGCCCCACACTACTAGAGGCCTTTAAAAGCGATGCCACTCGAAGATCATTGGGATTTGTGAACGACTCCTTCACGGTGGTGCCTAACTATAGTAGGCGAATGGCCACAGTCGTTGAGATACCAGATGATGTCGCGAATCTGTATGATTTTGGACTATCTATTCCACGGAACTAGAGCTGACTTTCGAAACTTAGCGCAGGACCCCTGGTTTGTCTTGATAACTTTGACTTCAGCTTCTCCTGTGCTGAAAGGGACTGGTAGCTTCTTGGATACCTATTGAACTTTGGGCTGTTTGGCATCTTGACAGTTCAAGTCTGTGCGTGCCTGTTCTATCTCCCTCGGGGCGACTGCTAACCGTAATCTCTAGACCTCTACTACACGGCGTTTCCGAATGATAATAAAGTATGCCAGACGCTGGTGTACAGTATATATGCACTGGAGATTGCTCAAACAGTGATGATCACACATGATGCCTTCCAAAATTTCGTCTACGGTTTCGGGAGGATGTCTGCTTTGGATGAGCTCCAGGTACTATGGTTCGATTCTGCTATCGTCGACGGGATTGGTGAGTGGCCAAGACTGTATATCTATGTCATTTGTCCTGAGTTCTTCCCTGAATAGTGGCGTGTGCAGTCCAAACGTATTTCGCGTATCGAATATATCTCTTGTCGCGCTCAAAGATCATTCCGTGCTTGGCTTTCGCGGTGCGTTCTCCGATTGAAATCACGAACCCCCACCTCGTGCTGACTGGGTTCAGGTTGCGTTAACGCAACTGGGAGGCGCCCTTGCGACCGGGATAGAGGCCAAAATCGTGGGCAGATGGTCCCTTGTACGAGGTCCAACAGACGTTGCGGCCATAGTAAGCAGTTGCAAGAATTACTTTGCAGTCCCTTCCGGTGTCGCTGATGCACCATCTAGTTTTGGCTCGGTGGTAGTGCTTTTGGCGACGTCCTCACTGCATGTGCCATGACCTATGTGGTAGGTCTTCGTGGACTCTTGAAGCTGCAATATGGTTTCATACCCGTTACCACAGTTATCGAAGAACGACCATGGATTCAAAGACACCCAGGACATCATCAGGCGTATTATGAGACTGACTATCGAGACAGGCGCTCTCACTGGTAAGTCTATCAAGGTGTTTTTGCTGCCGTTTGCTGAGCGACTCCCATGAACCGTAGCTGTGATCGCTTTCCTAGATCTCATTCTCTTCCTGGCGTATCCAGATAGGGCTTACCACGTTGTCTGCGCTCTGGTGCTGGCTAAACTATACTCAAACTCTCTCCTGGCCCTATACAACAGTCGGATTCAGATCCCCAATTCGCGTGGAAGTCGTAGCACTCCTCGGCACAACAATAGAGTAATGGTGACAACTAACCATGAGATAGTTTTCCGACGTCCAGACGATGCAGAACCACCCGGAGCTCAGATTAGAGTTGACGTGGAGGAAGTTTCGGACACTTCATCTCACCAAGACCGATTCGGATACGGCAAACGGGTGGGTCGTGTTTTCCTTGCTCTGGGTACGGTCTTGTAGGTTTCTCACAAATAATCTCGAGCAGGAGTCCGGATCCGACACTGCATCCGACATGTATCCTCCCAAGAGCGCGCCTCGTAACCCTGAGGCACCCTGTAAACTGGGCCCCGACGTCGTCTGTCCGCACATTTGGGCGTCTACCGTGTGATGCACGATGTCTTTATACTTGTACAAGGCCGAAGCTTTATCTCTTTCTGTTAATGGTACTCTATAGCTACGTATTGTATTTATACTGTATCTCATATCGTTGCAGCTGGCTTGCTGAACTAAAACTCACGGGCATTTATAAAACCTCATCTGTTCGAAGCCTGTCGAATTCTTGAAGGCAGCGGCATTGCCGGCCCGGGCCGCAGTCAAATCAGTGACGGTGGGGAATTCTTCCTGGCTGCGTTGCGCAACGACCTCTACTACGCCTTCACACCTCTTCTACTGACCACTACGTGCTCGAATGGTTCAACTTCAAGAAAGCAAGAGCGGTCCTTCGTCATCGCATGAACCCAGTGAGCAAGCTCACAGCGAGGAACATGTGGAACAAACCAACGAAAATGAACAACAGCCGGCACCAGAAGAGGATCAAGCTCTGCCTCCGCCCCAATCATCTCGACTCAAACGTGTCTTTCTCTTGCTTTTGATTGGTGCTCTAGTATGGCGGGCCTTCTTTTCTAAAGATGCCTGGTTCGGCAAGAAAGAACCTCAGATTGTACATGCCAAAAGGTGCGCATGCTCTCTGTTTTCTCTTGCTCCTTGGCTGACGATTTAATTGGTTTTAGATACTCGAAAGAGTTCAAGTATAGGCCCGCAGCGAGCCCTATCATTACTGAAACTATGAAGGATGGTCGGCTTCGAGTTCGCGGAGCTGAACCCACGACCAGCACAGCACCCAAACCGACGCCTGTTGTTAAGAAGAGAAAAAGGAGCACCGGTGCAAAGAAGGGAAAGCGAGCCAAACAAAGAGCAAAAAAGTCGTCAGGGAGAGACGAGTTTTGAATAGTTCATGGGCGTCATAGAAACGGTGCGTATATTTGTTCGTGCACCGATTTCGAGATACTAAAGTGACTGGTTCAGGCTATCACTACGATCGAGGGCGTACTGACGCCTGATAATTAACATTGCTGTATATCCCAACGGTTTAATTGAAATCCACACCCTTCTATCTGGTCCCATTTACAGCGTGATACACCATATGGTACACTAGCTCAGGATCATGGTCACTGCCCCTAGCGCGGGCTTTTTGTGATGCACATCAGAAAAGGCTGTTGGAGGTTAGCTGACATCGTGGGTCAAGTCAAACGGCGAGGGCGAGTCAGGAGTCGTTCCGTCCACATCTGATGGTGTTGACGATTGAGGGAGCGAATGCTCAATCCGAAAAGACTCTTTCTGCTACCATGATCCTCATGCCCCCCGACCATTCTACTACTCAACGGGACGCTGAGGTGTCCAGCATTACGAGGCCATGGTCCAATCCAGTCAGTTCTCGATCGTTGCAGGACTCCAACTCTATTTGCTTACTACGCCTTAGCTGGCGTTACATTGGGGCACAATCACAATTCTCACTCTGCATGCCATCGCCCAGGTTACACTACAAGCGATGCTGATTGTGGTGGGAAGAAAAGCATACGAGGAACTCACCGAAGCGCGTTGTGGTTTAGATCCAAGCTCTGAGGCACTCTCAGATATACAGTGGGTCACCTTCTCGCTCCAGCCCGTATTTCTCATTGTCCATAGGTCGAAGGCAATGTGGGAGAACATCGCGCTGATGCTGCTGCACATTTTCGCTTGGTTTCTATACATCTATACAACTCTACGTTCCTCCTCACCACACGTGCCATTCGTAGCGATCTTATTTGCTACTTCGTTTGGATCAAGTTTGGCTCAGTGCATACTCACGGATCAACTGTCTTGTACCAATACTGCTTTGGCAGCGATGCTGAAATTCGAGATCGCAAGACATGTCCTCTCTGCCGTAGCCACGTGCTATCTCGTATTCTGGAGTGTAAGTTGGCCAGAATATGCTGATGAATCAAACTCAATCGTCTGTCCCTAGATCTACTGGAATGCATCACTTTTAACGCAAGTAACTCCCATTACTTCGCTTTCGACATGTGGATTCCTCGTCTTGGGCATCGTTCTCATGGCTTCTGCCCCGAGGAATACGACGCCAGGATTGGTCCTCTGGGTCTGGGTAGGCTTCGCTGTTGTTTGCGCTCTTCTTTGCATCGTCCCAGTGCTCGCACGTCGCTTCATGCTTAAGCCTTCCAATCACGGTATGTTTTCTGACCGCTGCGACTGCTTAACAAATTAAAATCGCATCCAGGTGCTACGGATCCAGATATCGACTTCCTGTTGGGACGCTCAGCATCAACCATTGGTTCTCAGCTCTTGGCGTCAGCGTATTCCTTGCCAAAACGGTCTCCAAGATCAATTATCAGGTGGCCCACCGTTTTTCGCAAGGCGCCCAGGGTGTCTCGTTCGTCGTCTGTAATAGAAATTCATACGCTCCCAGCAGGTAGTACGTCCGACCATTCAAGACAGCAGCGAGACTCAGGGTCAACAAACATCTCAAAAGGAGCGGAGCCGTTTCATGTCACTCCCGATACCGTGACGGAGCCAACCGGGGGAGACAACCTCTCGAGTGTTGGTCCCTCTGCAACGCCATCGCGAGAGGTTCGATGGCAAAACGTAGCTCCGCACGAGGTTGAATCATATCCTTCCTTTGACAACCCACCTCCAGTGGTGGGGGAGGACATGCCCAATCCGCGCGACACCTCTGAAACTCCGCTGCCGTCCATCATTCACTCAGACGATTTTCCATTACCCCGACTCCCATCCACTGTCTTGAACTCCCCCACGGAGCACCGATCTTCGCCATCTAGCGAAAGATACCCTCCCTCTTCATACGCATTCTCAGATCGATCACGTTCTCCAATTTCACGCCCGCCTACCGCGGCCTCCAGTACACCAACTGCCCCACCTTATTCAGCAGGGTCTTATTCTTTCAACGAGCGGCGTGGTACACTCTCGAGCGACCAATCCTACGAAACGCTCCCGAGTTACCATTCTAGGCGGAGCACACAGATGCTCGCGGTGATGTCGGGGCTATCGACAGCGCGTAACATTCGGTCTCTGCCCCCTACACCCCCACTACCAATATTCGCTTCCTTATCGCCAGTCATACCATCACCTGCATTTCCTGCTTCACCCCCAGGCCTCAATACCCCAGCTCCTTCCGGAAGAGAAGGAAGAATCACAACCGAATCCCCAGGTCCATCCGAACAATGATCGATATATCCAGCGGTTCTGTAGATGCCGGCATTAGAGTTTTGAGAGCTGATGACTCAGCCTCGGTTTCTCTTCCTATACTCCTCCTTTCATGACCCCAAAGTCGCTCTCAGATTCTCCTTGGTTTCCTCCCTACCTTCGTCAGTTTTCGCACCCACCTCCCATCCCTTCACACATGGAAAGAGAATAGGTTAATGTACTGCTGGTTTCTACAACGTACATAGACATAACAGATATCACGAATGCATACGTATCATCTACACGCGAGACGAGCACACATTAGCTGAGATCAGGAGTGGGACTCAGTGGGTCGAATTTTTGAAGGTGGCATTGCCGGCCCGGTCCGCCGTCGAATCGGTCACAGTCACAGGACGCAGGGCAGAATTTTACGAGCGTTAAAGTAAATCGGGAAATTTGGCGTCAATTTATCAAATTTACGGGCTGAAGAAAGGAGCCGTTTTACGCCGGGGATTTTCCTCGTTGAGCACAGACTTTCCCAAAGGGGAAACTCAAGAATTCCCATCCGTAAAAGTGACAGGGAACTTCCCACGTTCGCGGAGGGGAATGTGCTACTTTTACGAGTAGAAAAATCATTACCCGAGGAGCGGGCGATGTGAGGCAATTTCTCATAATAGCCCATATGAGGGACAAGGATGCACTCAGAGCTCCTTCATGGGTTCTTGCCTCACATCGC